>JAQIWH010000139.1:0-69929 GCA_034695005.1 Cryptops parisi
AAATATGCATTTATTAGAAAAGTGACTGAAATATGCATCGATTTGAAAAAGTACCCAAAATATGCAATTGCATATGCTTCTATGCAAATGCATAAACATCCGGGCCCTAGTGATTATCTACTTTTGTCTTTGGGTGGGCTGTAGCCTACATGTTTGTTAAGGGGTGTGTGTAGAAATTGGCTAGACTTAAAATTTGAAATTTGTTAAGACAAATTTGTTAAGGTGGTATATAAGGTCTAAAAGTTATTGTGCATCTACAGTTATGAATTGGTTCATATTGGAGGTTAGGTCTCTGTTATTTCTGAAATAATTGAAACAAAAATTATATATAATGGAAACCTTTGTAAATATATCAGGTTTCGAATTTCAGAAGATTTTCAGCATCTAAAAAAAAACATTTGACATTTGCTTATTAAAAATTGCATAATCACTTTTGTTCCAAATCCCCTCTTCCAAAGCTCTGACTATGCCCCTGATTTGGTTGGCATATTAATCTGATCGTCAAGACGATGTTCAATTTTTTTCTGACATTGTTACAGGAACCAAAACCCATTAGCTCCTGATGCTCCTGACATGACTCAGTTTGCCACAGTGGATGAATGGCTAAACAGCATCAAAATGTCACGGTATTTAGAGTGCTTCGAACAAGCGGGATTCACAACAATGGATGCTATTGCACGCCTCACAATCAAAGATTTGACAGTTCTTGGTGTGACGTTAGTTGGTCATCAAAAGAAAATAATGAACAGTGTACAAACGATGCGTGCACAGATCAGTGCTAACATGTCGGAGGGCTTCCTAGTTTAACAAAAAAATTTCCATTGGCTCTACATATCAACAGAGTATCTTCTCATATCAATGATGAAAGTAATGAAAACATTCCTTCGTTCAAGTGGGAAATGAGACAACACCTCTAGATGGTCGAAATCTGACAAAGCTGTTTCATCTGCATCTTGTATAAGGCAATATTTTCGTTGTTATATCATTGTGGTAAAACAAAAAGTGACCGTCCGTAGGCCAGCCTGCAGTGGAAAAAAAATGCATGCTACTTCTGCCGAGGAGCATTTTTAACGAGAGGATCCTTGAAATGAAGATGGTTCCCATTTTCGTTCATCTCCGAAAAGCTCTTCTGGTGTAAGAGACACTAATTTATCAGAGGTTTCAAATTGTTACGAGATCGCTGGTGAAATTCCTGAAAATCCAGTTTACACCATCCATTTTACCAGTACATACATGAACACTAGGGTCAAGAACATGTCTGAACCGGTGTTGGCCAATAACTAGTGATGTTTCCTTATTTGCTCAATGTGTCCACTAGGTGTCCAGAAACATCTCTGAATCCTTTTCCCATCCCATTGCTTGTGAAAACTAGAACACTGAGCAAGCTGCGTCAATCTTCATTTTGACAAAAAAAACAAAAAAAAGGTGACATTTCGACAACCAAAATGCCAACTATCCATTCTCTGGTCTAGAATAATCCCGCTTATTACAATATTTTTTCATCGTAATTCAGTGAGTGCATTCAGATCGATTTTGGTTTTTACTTCCACGTATATTCTTGACGAAAAAACTTTGTTAGACGAAACAACAACAAAAAAAAAAGACCAATCTTTTATCACGAGTGCCACTTGAGATCAAGCAGAAGCTGTGCATTATATCCATTTGTTGTGCTACACTGCTATTTCTGCCTAAAACAAAAGCAATACTCAGAAGACTTATTTTAAGTGATTTTATTCAAGATTTGTGTTGATGAAGTGAAATGCAAATTGTTGTAACGAGCCCAATTACTTGGAATATCCAACATCAGGACAAAGATACACAACGTAGTTACAGTATCAGGATTCTTATAGGAAAAAGAACACACGTTCATTGCCGGTAACTGATTATCGTTTTAAGTTAATTGGCATGTGTATATATTTTTTCCCATTAATTTGGTTGCAGACCACACGACTTGATTCCGTATATATATATATATTTGCCTTCAATTCAGTTTTAGTTGCTAGACTTAATATTTTTTTTTCCAGCTCTTCAGGTCTATCAGGCAGATTTTTGTTTTTACATTCACTGAAGCTTTGCCATGTTTAAAAATAATATTTTAAATGCATTTCATCACATTACATCATCTAGTCTTCACTTAAAAAACAAACAAGCTAAAATGAAAACAAAAGGTCAACATTATTCCATTTGCTAGATTTTTTCTTCCTTTATTTTTTTGTTGTAAATAATTATCTCTTGTACAGTGACGAAATACTAATATATTAGAATGGGGTTCATTCTTCTCTTTAGTTGTTTAACTATCATTTTTTATTTGAACGTCTTCCCATGTTGATCCAAAAGTTTTGTAATATTTGGCATTAACACCCACCTCTGTTTTGTGGAATCGATCTAGAACGTATTGGTACAATATGTTTCAACTTGAAAACTGCCATTTCTGATCAATGTAGCATAATCACTGCTCGATTTCAGAAAAGTTCCAAATTCACCATGAACATTTTAGTTTAAACAAAATTTTTTTTACACATTTTCAAAAAATTGAAAATGTATTATTTCAGTGATTTTGTTTCGCTAATCTCCTTTGGACCTTTGACATGGAAAGACACATTTTGCATGTGAACAAATATGGCTGTTACTAATTCGAATGAAGTTTTTCCAAGTGGTCTATAATTTTAATGGTGAAATTGGATAAAGACCGTTGCCAATCGAACTTGTTTTTTTTTACGTCATATACAGTTATTTACTTAAGTTATAATTCATTTCATCGTGCCATATTTTTGTTTCAAAATGTGACATTTTTTTTTCTACTTTGACTTTGACTTCTTTTTCTACATCTTTTGCTATGATTTTATTTTATTTTTTTTTTTGTAAAATATTTATGACTTGATTTCAGAGTTGTTACAATGCTCATGCTTAACTGCTGTAAATTTTTATTGTTTCAAAATAATGAAATTATTCAGCTGTGTACAAGGTGGATCATATTGAAACATTCAAAATCAAAAAACTATACAATGGTGCTGCAAACATTTGATATGCAATGGGGTGTATTGAAATATTACATTCATCCTCAAAAGTATAATTGACAATGAACTGGATATTGTTTTGTTCAGTATTTTTTTTGATTGGATAAGATAAATTAAAGAGTCTACAAATAGCTACTGTATCCTGATCAGTACAGTAAGCTTAGGACCGTGTACATGGGGTTAGGGGTTACCCACCCCCTAATTCAAAACAAAATGTTTGGAAAGTACCTCTATATACATAGTAGTGTACTAGGGTATTTTATGAAAAAAAAAGATTTTTTTGTCACCCTCCCCCTTCTAAAATCCTGCAGATGAACCTGTAAGCTATATTATGTTCAAAATGCTGGTTTTTCCTGTATTTTTTACTTATTTTTAATTTACTCGATTCAAAACGTCATGTCATAATAGTTCTATGTGCAGCTTATGTCAAATTTGAACTGGATGACATCAAAGTTGATACAGCAGAACTTTACTTTCACACTAGTTTAGTCTCGGCAAAATTTAATAATAGGAAAAGATGCTTAATGCTTTAGTTTTGTCTGTTTATTGGATGACATCTACACGTTCTTTGTCACCTGTATGTTCAAAATTGCCAAAGTTTATTATTCGATGATAAGAAGTTAGGCCAGGTTTTCCCAAACTTTAATGGACTGCAACTCACGTTTCTAAAATGACAAACATCAGGATCCACCTAGCTTATATTGTGAAAAAAAAGGGGGGGAGGGTAAATTGGTTATTTAATTTAACCTACTTCACTACATTACTGAGCAAACTAATGCAGCGTGATTTCTTATTTTAATTTTTACTTTAAATTTGTATGCTTACTTATACTGGGTGACTTGACATTTTAATATTTTTCAACACCCACCAAAAATCTTATGGCAACCCACAACTTGAGAAATGCTGAGTTTTCTTCATTAACTACTGTTGAATAATTGTTTTACTGACTTGTGTGAAGTTACAGTTGCAATAATAATATCCCTTAAACTTGTACTGCTCTTGTACAAGAAGTATGAATGCATTTAAAAAAATCTTTTGATTATATTTATTGAAATTAGTGAAAGTGTCCTTAATATGAATGAGGCTAATGTTTATCGATACGTTCTTAAATTTTTGATTTTCCTAAAATAAAGTATAATCAAATGACAACGTAATGTCACATTATGGAAAATTTAACATGTGAAATGTCTTTGAACATTTTTACTTAGTTTAAACGATGGCAGCTATCTTTATGTTATTAGGTTAATTCCATTATTAAGATGAAGCTTGTACTGTGGCAGGCAGAGATTTCGACCTGAATGTTCAAGTAATGCTAATACTAGCCTATTTTAGTGTTTTCCATCCATCTTGTGTATGCAACAGCTTGTGATATACAGTATGTATTTAAGAAAATGTAGATTTTTATGAGATATTCACTTAGGGTTTTTGACCCACTACCGAAAAAGGGTTGTTAGGGCCTGTAATACATAGGTTCGAGAAAGAGATACAAATAGAAAATTAAATTAATCTGTGGTTCATAATTTTATGAATGGTACCGTACTACCATGTTACTATAAGAGTTTAAAATTTTAGACTATTGTTTTTGTTCTCCGCTAATAGTTTACATACCAGTAGACCTCAAGTTGCATTCAATGAATTCTGAAAACTAAGTAACATTATGTAACATACCAAAGCAACGTAACAAACTACCCATACCCATT
The DNA here is from genome assembly GCA_034695005.1 of Cryptops parisi. Lineage (NCBI taxonomy): Eukaryota > Metazoa > Arthropoda > Chilopoda > Scolopendromorpha > Cryptopidae > Cryptops > Cryptops parisi. The sequence continues at coordinate 4,718 of JAQIWH010000139.1, forward strand.
GCTCTCAAGTGTTTGTACTGCACTCTTGACTTTAGTGCAAATTTCTAATTGGATAATAGTTGTGATGAAAGTGAAGAAAACGAGCGATGTGATATGATGAACGAACCCAGGACTTATTTTTCTTAGTCGGTGAACTATTTGAGTTTTCAAGAATACCAAAAATAATCATGGTTTTAATAATCCACAGCTCTCAAATTGTAGTTCTATCGCCAACAAAATTCCATTATAGTAATTTGTTTTCAGCATTTTACTATTATTATTATTATTATTTTGTGTGTTTAGGTTAATTTGGTTTAGAAATCAGTTTGGCATGATGCATTGTTAAGTAACTTTTGAAATGACTTTACAAGACTTAATAAGATACTCTCCGATACTTTGAATCGGCTAAAACGACACGAAAGGTGGCAACTGGTTAAGTTGTATGTTATAGGTAAGCAATTTATACTCTTGCAGCTATCTTAATTATACTCTGGGAACACGAATGTTAATGGATACCCAAACTTTATTGACATTCAAACTGACAAAAACAAAACCTAACGACAACAAAGCATGGCATTGTTTTTTGTTCGACGATGAATTCATAGAAGTGAAATTGAAAGCATTGTTTCACTACTCCTTTACCTTTTTTTTTAAACCATCTAATTGATATACCGAAATGTTACATCAGTGTGCTCTACCAAATTGCTTACTGTAATACATGCAATTGATGTCAGATAGGTTAGAGTTGTGATTTTTCTTATTTTTTGATTTTTAATTTTTTTGATTTTTAATTTTTGATTTGATTGGCTTATTTGTACAATGCATGAGTTTTTGTAAATTTTTTCTACGGCCTTGGCATACGAGCAATTCCGAAGCAATGCAGATATTTCTATATGTATAGGACTTTTTTGCTTCCATTCCAGATTATTTATTTACTGTGAAGTTTTACGATAAAGTGTATATTTCTTATGTACAAAATTTGTATTATAAAATGAAGATTGTCAACATATTCATTCAATGTATGTAATGGTAGCGTGTTTTTTCTACTTTGTGTATTTATTTGTTGAACTGTTGTATTTTTCGTGTACATTATGTTCTTGTGTAATGTGATGCTTCTGCCCTATGTAAAGGTAAATTTAATACTGGGAAGATTAAATTTACCTAATTTGTTATCACTTAATTTTGTTTTACGTCGATTAGGTTACAACTGATTAATTTCCAGTTGTGAGTTATATTTTGTCTTGATTTGCTCTTTCACTTTTCAGGCTGCATTTCAGGTATTGTATCTTTCCATCAAGTTTGTGATTAATTTTGTACATACTTTTTATCAATGAATAATATGCAATTTAAACTTTTTGTTATCTTTTCAAGTGTACTTTAATAAATGGTATACATTTCATAAATCTTCAAATTTTTTTTCTTCCCGTTTTGCAATACCCGGTAGTGATATTAAAATGAAGGTGATGTCCATATCATGAACTTTTGTTGATGCCAGCATTCTTGCTTTTATGGTGTTGATTACAGGGAATGAAATTGTAAGCTTCAAATACTTTTGACACAATTCAAATTTAATACTTTGTATTTGTCTAGCTCTACTTACCTGATCCAATGAAGAAGTGCAAGTATTTATGGATCAGGCCTTTATGGCTTGAAAAAAAACACTGTACAATATGTTCATAGATTATAATTTGTCAACAAATCATAGCTATATTAAAGTCCATATATACAGTATATTGAATTATAGCACTGAACCTTGTTGCAGAATAAATTCTTTATCTAGAATGAAATCCATCCAACCCTGTCAGATATCCAAAAGGGGAGAAAACCTAACTACACATCAACTTGATGGCCTGCCTTTGTTTTTTCATAAACTAGTGTACATAATGGAGAGTTGTCCTTTGGTTTATTATCTGCATTAAATTGTGATACCAATAAGCCAGAAATAATTTAAGGCTAGTAGTGACAGGAATATATACATGTAGTTATAGTTAAAAGAACTTCAAGATTGCATTGTTTATTTTATTTTGTCATATTAATATTATAGATGCATAGCCAACAAGTAATATACTATTACTTGTTGGCTATGACATGTATTAGTAGAATGGAAGTGTGTCAATTTCACAATCCAATTAACTAATAGTTTTCCTCTATAATCATGAAAATGAATTTCTTTTAATTTTGATTTTTAGCCTCTATAGGCTCTAAAGTATAGTCGATCATATGCTTGTCATAAAAGATTTTGCACTGAACAGTTGTTCCAAGTAGTGGCTTAAATAAACTAAACTGTCCATAATATAATGTTTTGATATGAACAGTTTATTTAATTGCAAGGCCAATAAGAATGAGATTTGCATTAGTTTTACTACAGTAAGTTGGAACTCAATATTATACTCTTCTGAAGCTTTTGAATTTTTTCTTCGATTTTAAGTATAAGAATTTTTCTTTAAGTATAAGCCACAATAAGTATTGTGCACTGGGATGGGAAGGACTTTTGAACTTTAAAAAGTTAATTTTTACGCAGAAAAGCTGGACCACAGTATAATAACCTGGATTCGAATCTGATTTTAAGAGAACACTAATCCTAATGTACATCAGGGTCATTTTTTCAACATTGCTCTGACACTGTGAGTAAAAAAAAATGCAATGCTCTGCTTTTCTTCAGCTTTTGTTGGACATCCAGAATCTGATCTGCCATATGAGCAGGCCCTGTACAACATTTGATTCTATGATTGAGTAAGTATTTTGAAATTTCTATTTGGTACTAAAACTATACTGCATTACTATTTTTGGAATTTTAATATACAGTAAGCCTACTGTAAACTCTTATTATCCGATACTCAAATACTGTAACCGAAACTCAAGCAACCAGCACCAGAATGGTAATGTTTTTACCATTGTTCGGAATGCAGTTAAAACAAATCAGAATATGATGTACTTAAATTATAGTATACACTGTTACATTTCCCTCATTTCTACAACATTTAGAATACAGTATTGGTACTAGCATAAACTAAAGAGTAACTCTTTAGTCTATAGTACCATGACCAACAACTATACAAACTTTGTATAGTTGTTGGTCATGATGGTACTAGCCTACATATACTAACAGGCCTTTACAGAATAGTCTTGAGTTTTGTAAGATGCCATGATAATTTCAAAATGTGACGATCAAGTAGTTGGAAAATTCTGTTATTCCATCGGCAACCCTCTGTTTCCAGTGGTGCCGGATAAGAGAGAGTTTAATGTACCCATACCGTTGTAAATTATAATGTACCTGTTGGTATATTGTAGTATAACTGATTAAAAAAATGATGTATGAAAAGTTGAAAGGTCAAAATTCTAAATGTATAAAATTAGGGTACTTCCTGGTTATAGCAGGGCCCGTCTGATGTTGCTATTTGCTTGTACTTGGTTATGGATTTATTTTGCAAGTTAGGTTAGGAAAAACAAAGAAACGTATTAAATGTATGATTTTGTTTTGTTTTCATAACCTATCCTGCAAAATAAATCTATAACCAAGTACAAGCAAATAGCAACATCAGACGGGCCCCGCTATAACCGGAAAGTACCTTTCATTGCAATACACAGTAGTTTTTATGAAATGTCATATAATAACCTTCATTTTACGTTTAAATTATATAAAATATGTTAAAATACGTAAATTATTTTTAATTAGCTATTGCACATTATGTGGTTACCACTTCAATTGTTTTGTAAAATGCTAAAATTTAATACTTTAATGGGAATGTACTTATTCATTAATGTCCAATATAAGATGCATTAAACGTAAACTCAATGCATGGAATATAGTACATTATGTATAGAATAGTTAAATTATTAATAAGCTGTATATCAAACTGATGGATATGTAAATGGAAATGTAATTAGCCTAGACCTAGATTAAAGTAATTATAGTACTTCGATTTAAAAACACACAGTATAACAAATTTATGAATAGTGTATGTACAAGTAATATAATTTTTAGTTTATCGTTACTTTTAAGCCTCGAATTTAAATGTTGATTATTATTTATTTATTTATTAATTAGCTTTTTGAAAAAATATTTTATTTTAACTCAAGAAACTATAAATCACTTCCAAAGTTTCATATAATTTACCATTATTTTTTTTAATGGTTTTTCCCATAGGTTTTTCTTGGCCAACGAATACGACGAGTTAGTTTTCAATATGCAAATCTTGAAGAGCTATTTAAAACAAATCAATTGACCGGCTGGACACTTGATTTAGTGCATCATCAGGGTTTATTCAAAGAAATCACAACCATAAAGTCGATGATTGTTGTACGAAATTGCTGGTTTGTGAAATATGTGAGATACAAATTTGATAATAATAAACTTCATACGAGTGTGGCGTGAATAGAAATGGTAAATGTGCACAGCGTGTGTATCAAAGTAAAACTCCATCGAGAACATGTTCAGTGATCAATGTCATACAACAAACTTGTGGGTGAAAAACAGTGTGCGTGAAATGCCTCCGAAGCATGTTTGCATTTCTGACATTGCAATACTATCTTACACATTATGGAACGACCAAATGGTTGGAAGTTAATCAATCTAAAATTGTGACTACTTCTTTGAGGCATTCCCAACAAGCTTCAAATTTAGTGTTAAATGATGCTCAAAGTGACAGCGAACATGAGATCAGTTCATCGCTGATAACGTTCTACCTCAAACTCTAAGTAGGAAAACTGATCAAACGTAAGTAGTCAATTTCATGTTTTTTTGTTTTAATTTTGAATTAAGTTAATATGTTTTTTGGCTGTCAAGGTGACTTTGTCAGAAGTTTACGTTCGAATGGAAATATTTTTCGGTAAAAGATTATTGATAAACAATGTTTCTGTATAACTCGTATAACAAAAGTCGGTAAACGTGCACTTTAAGTTCTTGAACGGCGGCACCGAAGCTATGATCATAGAGACCGCCGACCACCGAATTAGGTTAGTTTAAAACAAACATATGTAATGGGCATAAATGCTGGATTAAGTTAGATTAATCAATTCAAATGTGTTTCATATGATTTTGTTTTACTTTAATTTAACCCGGTCTTTACATCCATTTCGCTTTTGATGCCGTCATTTGAAGACGTAAAGTGCATGTTTACCGTAATTAGATTGATGAGATTTGTAAATGCTAGTCTTCCAAGTTCTATTTGGTGCTTTTCCGTTAACGTGAGATTGCCATTGGTAGTGTTAAAGACTGCAGCCATTGTATCACTCGCCGTGTTTCTAATTACCTTGTTTTTACTATTTTTAACTAGTAATTTATATCCATATTTTGCAGTTTAGATTAATTAAAAATAGTAAAAGTAATGAGAAACATGTCCCGGGTGAAAAAGGAGTCGTAACCACTAACGCCACCAGCGGCCACCCCCTTAAACGAAAAGTACCCAGTTGTTCATATGTCTAAAGTTTCATAAAATTGTGACGAATAGCGAGTTTATGCCGTTTCTCAGACCAGTGAGTTTTAAGTTTTACAATGCTAATTTAGTGTATTTTTAACTTAAGCTACTACGTTTATCAAGTTCTGAACACTGACCACGTTTAACAAGTTCGGTGGTTGATTGTACAGTATCTACTGCAGTGTAGATAGTATTGTGCAATTGGTAAATTTCTAGCCCATTTTTGTCTGAAGCTCAGTAATTGTAACACAAAGATGTATGTGTGTTTGCAACGTTTGAAGAGAACGTGTTAAAGAGAACGTGGGAGGATTGTTTAGTGAAAATCTAAAATGTCTTTTCGAATATTCTGAAAGAGTTTGCATTCGATGTCTATGGCAACAGATGTACCAAAACCTAATTAGCTTGACTGGAATTCAGTTTCGTTCCTCGTCGAAATGTAAAACAAATAGCTAGTTTAGTGTTCGGTAAAAAACAAAATAAACGAAAGAAACCGTTCAAACGAATAGTTTCATTAAAACAAGTACATTAAAAATGCTTCTAAAAGGCTTTATATTGTTTCGACAAATGCGAATTAAGGTTTATGCAAATCTAGATTAACGCGTTTTTTGAGGAACGTGATATTCGATTTATGCGAGTTTTGAGTAATTTTATTTTCGATTTATGAAATATTTTATTCGATTTGTGCGATCTTTGTTACATTGGACTTGATTTTCTATTTATGCGTTTGTCATTTCTGCAATTTTTGGTACATTGGGCTATACAGTATATTATCATAAACATCTATAGCTGACAGTATACGTTCAATTCCCAGCTTGCTCACTCACAAACTCACAAACAAACAAACAAACAAACTCACGAGTGAAGCTAATATAAAGCGTATAATAATAGCTAATATACAAATTATTTAGATTTAGTAGGCTTGCTAGTACAATAGTATGAGTGAAACAGTTTTTAAATGTTTTTAAATATAAACTATTTTCTTGTATAAAATTAGTTAAAAAACATTTTTCCTCTTATGAAAGATTTTCAAGGATTTCCATTTTAACTTCTCGTACTTTACTATCCTTGAAGACAAGACAAAATTTCGCATCTGTGAAGAAGAATTCGCAATAAAGCTTAAAATCGTTTTCCAGTTACTCATTTCTACTCCATTTTGTGCCCCCCTACTTTTTTTTACTCCCTTTTTTTGTCTTGTTTCCATTTCGCATTTTTTTCTATCCCGGTTCCTTTTTATTTTGGAAAGGTGTCATGTGACCTGCCAGAAGTAAAAACACTCACTAGGCGCGATGAACTGCAATTGTCGATTTCACTGACCAGCTTCCAATATTCCACTGTCGGTTACCATTGTGACACGCATGCGTCGTTCTTACAATTTTTTTTTTTATTTCTTACCGTTACCCCCCCCCCCTCTCACAATGTTTTATTTCTTTACTTTTTTCCGTTACTTTTATTTGGTTCTTTTTCTCTGAGTGTGTGTGTGTGGTGTGTGCCTGTCTTTTCTGTCGTTGGAAGGTTTCATTCTCTCTTCTTTACCACTCCCGTCCAACAAGCACAAAAGCTTCGTTGGGCTGTCAACTTGTCAAGCAACGGCGGAGTTATGGCTTTATTTTCGAAATTAAATTATTTAAAAATCTAATAATGGCACAGCTGCAAAGTGTTGGAGACAGAGGCCCCCGAAAATTGAACCAGTCCCCGTTATTCGCACCATCTATCTTGGGAGTCGGTTAGCAACAAGACCCCCTAACGGAGCTCTTCTGCAGCTTGACAATTTCTTTCTTTTTTTCCTCCTCCATATTCTTCACCGGTATGTGTCACTTTGGTGTTTCTCTTTTCAGACACGGCCATTTTAAAAAGTAGAGCTTTTCAGTGAAAATCGTGGAAAACAATCCCCAAAAATGGTGTCAAAATTGAAACAATCTCTTGACCATTAAAAAGATTGCTATATTTCTGTTTTGGTAATGGTCTTAAATTTTTAGCGTTAGTATTACTAAATCGTTATGGATGTTTACTATAAGTTGCCAGAATGAAACGTAAAGTAGAAATATGTCGCTATTTGTAATTTTTTAATTAAGTTATAATGTTGAATGTTCCCTATTATAGTTAATTTATCAAATGCTTGCAGTTCAGTTTAACGTTAATGAAATTATTAGTGAACATATTACAAATGAGTATGTTTTAAATGTACTAATAAACTAAACATTATATCCAAATATTTACATGTTTTGCTTGAAAATATGGATATAATTATATGTAGGCTTAAGGGTTTGAAATGCTACATTTGTAAAGTTCCACCTTTCACTGAATCGTGCAGGGTTTTTCTAGATATTCCATATGAACACTAGTAGGTAAAATTATAAATAATTTAATTAATAAATAAATAAATATAGAACCGGTACTTCAAAAGCAATATATTTAAGGGGACTGTCACGTTACGAATTTGTATCCGGATTTTCATTCGAATTCATCACTAGGCCAATTAGAAGTTAGTGTGGTCATTTATTTGAGTAGGTCGCGTGACCACATTGCCTTCTGATTGGATGAGTGATGAATTTGGATACCAATTTGTAACGTTATAGTTTTACTTTAACAAAATTAAATTAATAAAATTCAATAAAAAAAAAACTCCGTTTAATTTCAATAAGAAAGTATACATTTTTCATCCTATTTAATAAAATTCATATTTAATCAATCCAAAAAATATCTTTTTTTAGTGAAACAAATGTGATTGAGAATTTTATTCATTATACGAAATATATATGGTTTCCATAATAAAACTTCAACATTTTCTGTTTATCTAAAATGACAATATGTTCGAGGCTCAAGATGGACACCCTGTACATCACACGCAGTTACACGTATCCGTGAACGCTAAAAATTAACTACATAAAAATATGTAACAAAGAAGACTAGCATAAAAAAGCATCTAGTATCGCACAATTTTTTTAACTGCTTAAATACAACAGCCAGTTTTGTATAATTGACGTGAAGTAGGCAGATATACAGTATGTCATAATTTTTCTACCCAAGAGGTTTTTAATAAAGAGCTGGCTCTCTTATTTACAAAAAAGACAAAAAAATATTTACTTTAATTTAGTAAACAAAGATCGTGTTAATTAGGGGAATGATGATAATCCGTCATTCAATGTATGCGGCTACGCAAAACACTAAATTCCACTCTGATTTGGTTGTTTCGTGCAATCCTTTGCCATCTCTTAATTTTCTTTTTCATACATTTTCACAATAACATTTTAATGAATGCATATTAACATTAAATTGCACCATTTTCTCCATTTCTCTTGCACACACGCTGCTTCTTTGTTTCTAATTAAACCTAGGGTAACGCTTAGCTTGTAGTCAAAACGCATTTACCCCCTAGGCTTGTAAAAGAGTAAAAAGAACACACACAAAAAAAATCGGATGTATGAAGAAAGAAAAACTAATGGACAAAATAGGAGGACAATACTAAGCAGATAACCATTCCACGAAGCAAAAGAATGATCTTCATCCAAACAAAAGAGGGCAATGAGAATCTCCGGAATCCTCAACGAAACATTTGCTATAGTAATGAGCAGTGAAAAACGCACTGGGTGAAATCCGAGCCGAGTGTCTCCCCCAGGGAATTTGTGGTTGGTGAATAATTGAAACACCTCGCTCTACCATCTCAAGAAATAACTCGCAGCTAACACGCTACTTGCATCAAATCTACATCTTAAGACCCGCGTTTCTTAATGATGGAAGTTTTTCCCTAGCCAAAGAGTCTTAAGCCAACTCGTCGTCGCAGCAACCCACCTCCAAACCGCACTTGCTTAAATACAGTTGGGCTGGTTTTTTTGTTTGTTTATCAAACTAACATGCTTGTGTGCATGAGAAAGAGGAGATTTACTTTTAGGAATTTGATCCAGATTTGTTGACGATACACATCATTAGACATAAACTACTTAAATGTCACAGTTCGATTTCTTTCTTTTGTTTGACTTGAAGAGCAATATTTGGAAACTCGTTTTTTTAAAGCACTTTTTATAGGAAGACAATCAAAGATTAAGATCAACTTAATTTTAGATGAATTTCGAGTAAATACGCAGACATTAATCACCACTTTGAAGTTTGATTATAATACGATGTGGTTTTGGTTGAGAATCTTAGCCCGATTACATTAGAACTTTTGTTCATTTAGCGATAATCTAAAATTTTGCAGTTTTACAGTTCACTACGTAGAACAGTTGGTCGCCATAACAGCATTAAAATACAGTTCAGTTGTGTTTTTTGTTTGTTTATCAACTTAACATGCTTTTTGTGCGTGAGAAAGAGGAGATTTACTCTTAGGAATTTGATCTCCAGATTTGTTGACGATACACATCATTAGACACAAACACTTAAATGTCACAATTTGATTTTCTTCTTTAGACTTAGAGCCACATTTTAAAATTTGTTTTTACTTTTTATAGGAAAACGACCAAAGATGAAGATTTGGTTTTTCAAACTAATTTAAAGATAAATTTATTTGTTTATTTGATTTTTTGTCCCGTGGAGACATAATAGAGGAACTCAAGCGAGGCATGAACATTAACTTAAATTATTATATAAAAACTGGATAAAACAAAACAAGAAAAAATACAATGAACGTCCAAAAGGGTATAAAAAGAAATTAAATAGGCGTAACAAAATAAAAAACAATACCAGGAATGTGATCCAACACATAGGAGCAATCATTCAAACCTTGTCACGGTGTACAATGTGCCTAAAGAGCAACCTTTTAAAATGTGTACATAACAATGTGCAACTACTTTGTGGACAGGTGAAATCTAGAGTGAATACATAGACATCAATCACCAGTTTGAAGTTTCATAATAGTTTGATTGGGTTTTGGTTGTGGTTCTAGCTCCTATTATATTAGAACTTTTGTTCATCCTATAATAATACAATAATCAGAAACTTTGCACTTTTACAGTTTACAATATAGAACAGTTAGTCACACTTTATACTCTATTTCTAATTCAATAATAACTTTAAAATTCATAAATTTAAATTTCCCGCGAATTCGCTTAGTTATCTAATTGGTCATGATTAAAACGCTAAAGGGCATTTTAGCGGGAAGTTTGATTTGATGCAATTTTAATTTTTTTGTTAACAGATCAATACCGCAATTGTAGATTATTTTTATTATTATATGAAACGTACTTTGAGCAAAATGCATTGTATATTAGTAATATTTTTAAATTTATTACTATTTTATTTGTACAATGACTACGAAATTCTTCGCGTCTCAAAAATACTAAACAACAATAAACTTCTTTGGTCATTGTTTGACATCAACTTTTCTAATGTTTTAAGTTGAATCCAAAAATTAGTATAATGCATTCTATGTATAGTTCTCTGAAGATGATTAGATTAAATTCATACAGATCCTTTGTTTATTGAACTTAATTTTATTCTTTAGCGTTTTATTAACCGGTATTAGAAGCCTACTACTGTACTTGAAAGTAAAAATTATCGCATCGATAAATTTTGCCAGTCAACACGCACTTTAACAAGCGAGTTGTGAAATTTCAGTAGTATACTATGTGCGTTAAATGTTCGATGCAACACTTTATTAGCCACATAGTTTAGACAATGGAAGATAATCAATCAATGACATCTGTTCTTTCAACACGTTATGGCAAGTATTGATTGAATCGTCTGACATTAATTCCGCTTAAAACTTTTCCCAGAGGTCATGCAATTAATCTCGGTATAAATATCTACAAGCAAGAGTTTCTTTTGTAAATTTATTTTGTATATATGTCACCTGCAATGTGTATAGAATTCAGGCATTCTATATAATGCCTAGCGTCTTTGGAAAAAAATGGAATAACACCTCTTATACAACTGTTTAGGTTAGTTAACGACATTTCTTTTAAAAAACATGTTTAATTTTAGACCTAGATTTAAACCTATTCTAAACTAGATCGGTATCGTAATAATTCCAACTGCGACAGTTGCTAATTACCAGCGACAACGCTAATTCAATACATTGTCTAAACCTGACTTGACATTCTATAGAATTCCTAGACATTCTATAGAATGTTTGGATTCTATACATTGTCGGTAATGTATAAAACAAAAAAAAAATTCTCCTTTAACTGTTCAATTTTCTTTGTAAACTTCATGAACTACTGCTGTTTCATTTCTTTCTACGATTTGAATGAGTTTATTGATTCGAAATAGACAATTTTCTGCATTTCCTTTTTGGTTTCATCTTTTTTTTATTATACATTTCGCTTTCGGTCAAACAGATTTCCATGTATATCCTAAGGACATTTCTATTTGTTTGGTTGGCTCTAAGGAATTAAGAGATACAAAATATTTTTTTTAAGCATGTTTTTTTATATATATATATTTTTCTGTCAAAATTGAAATTTCTAAAAAGAAAATTGAAATTATATTTTTAAGGGCAAAATGTATAGAACATGTTCAAATGATGGGAAAATTCAAACTAATTTTTTTGTATATATATATTTTTTTTTTCGGAAGTCGATCAAAATGAAATGAAAAAAAATGAAGTGCCGAAAAAAGAAAAAGAAAAATATTATTTTGAAAAAAAAATAATAACGTTTTTTTTTCTTCTTACCGGTAGCTAATAAGACTTTATAATGCCAATTCAAACGATAGAAATGACTTATTGATTTTCATGAACGGAAAGATTATTGCTTGGGGATTAGTTTTGTAAGACTGAGCTGAAAGATCTTCGTTGATTATTTTAAATTTATTTTTTTTATTCGTTATCGATTTCGAGATGGGATGGGTAAAAATTATGTTGTATAATAAATTTTAATTCCAAAGGAAGGAAGTTGTGGTGGTAAAGACAAATGAATCCAAGAAAAACCTATTTTTCAAAACTTGACAGATTCGTGCTTTGCTCATTAATACGTACTTCAAGAAAGTTTTAATATTGTCTTGAAAATACATTAATTAGGAAACGTTAAAAAAAGTGATTATTTTTTAATAAAACTAACTTTTATTTTTTTTTCCGTCAGGTTTATAAGTAAAATTTAACTATTGAAGTTCATTGTGTATACGAATAAAATTCCAAACTTTTCTAGTTTCCGGTTCCGTGTCTTGAAATTTATTACAAATCTAATTACTGTATAGTCGAGAATGGCATACATTGTTCATTATTTTTTCACTGTTATAAAGAAATTGTTATTTAACAATTTATTTATAAATTAAACTACTTTTTTTATCATGTATGGTTTAAATTTAAAATAAAATTTCAATAAATTGCATCAACGTTTTTCTTCATATTCAATATTTAACATTACCAATTTGCTCATCCATTGCTTTCAGCTTACTTTATTTTATATCTATACAGACCACTTGACACATGCAAATTTTGGTGTGTCAAGAATAGCAAATTGTGGGGAAGTTTCACATCAGCTTCTTGCCATCAAGTAGTTAGACAAAATAGCTGACGTCAAAGTTGTTTACAATTCGCCACTTGTTACAACAAAAATTGCAGGTCAGAAGGCTTTGAAGTAATTTTAGCAAATTATTATTTTAAAACATTTTTGTCAACCTGTTTATACGAATCATAAAATGAATCTTAATATTGCTGATCATTTCACGAATAAGATTTATAGTGCTATTTAGTGATATGCAGTTTTAAAACTAATTGGATTTGTCATACGGACACAATGAAAAAATTTAACAATTTATGTGTGTTTTGACTAAACTTTGATAATACAAATAATTTGTATTATCAAAGTTTAGTCAAAACACACATAAATTGTATGCGTTAAAAGTTAGGTCGTTTTCAAATCGTTGTGAATGTGTTACATCAGCGTTAATGCTGTTTCGTTTTGAACCAGTTGTTTAACTTCAATAAGCCGAATGAGTAGTTTCAAGAAATGGTTGGTTTTCCTCCATTAACTCCATTGTATCTCGTTCCAATTCATTTCCAAAATTCTTCCTTTCGTTCCTTTTTGAAACGACAGAGTGAAAGGGGCCGAACCAACAAAGAAATTGCTAGGCTGTTCGTGCACTTTGTAAAATGTTTGTTTAAAAATAAAACAAGTTGCAAATTCAATCGCGATTGCCAAATAAGCATGCCACGAAACCAATTTTGCACCACCACGAGGGGGGAAAAGAAAGAGGCAAAAGGGGGTGGGGGGGGCATCGTTTGATGGATGGCCAAAGTTGAAGCTTGAAAGAAGCTTCTCGCATTCTATTTCCACCCAGGTTTTTTTGGGGGGAGGAGGGTTTGCAGTTAGCATGTGCTCGCCACTGGTGTCGATAAGTGTGGCTAAGGGTTCCCCGAGGGTTGCCGACATAGAAACCCGTCTTCGAGTCGAAGCCGAACTCTTTGAGATGGTATTCCGAGCACGCCCACCATATCCTCGGAGAACGAAGGAGAAAGGAGAGGGAGGTGGAAGGAATGGCGATTCTAGTGCACTGCATTTTTATGAAGTGCTTGGCGCATCAAGGTAGTCCAATTTTGATACGAGCTGCTGCCTACTGCTACTACTGCTCGCTGGCTGTGCGTTGGCGAGCTTTCAAAAAACAATAACTCGGCGTAACACGTGTCGTAAAGATGAAAATGATGCATTGAAACTAATGTAAAACACGCGGCCATTCCATTGTCAGAGGAGGCGCTGTGCGTGACAGTGAAAAGCAGGTGTTGGTTACGAGGAGGCGACGAGTCGAATTGTCTTTGCCCCATCATCCTCATCATCAGTTTTTCTTGAAAAACATGAAAAAAAAGAAGTTTTATTTTACACCATTACTCTCGAACCCTATTCTCGTTTTGTCGTGAGTACTCTCTCTCTGTCTATACTCGTGTTAAGTTTCCGTGTTACGAATATATCTCGTTTCATATTTTAGCACTAGTCCTTTAATCTCGAGAGCTGTTTTTTACTGCCACACACCAGTCGCGTCCAAAGTAAAACAGAATTTTCATTTTTGAGTAGTACCGGGTGAATTTCGACCTTAGAATGAATAGTGTGACGTTCGCGTCTGAATTCTGTTCCTTAAAGCTGAGTTGTTTTGGCGTACATGTATTGAAAAACCCGAATACTCGTAAAGCTTTAACAACATGGATGACGATTCAGAAAATTACGATATTGTCTCTCGGTAAATTTTATACTTCTTTTTATTCTAGTTAACAACCTGCTCTTTGTTGAATGGTGTGTCATACTTTTTTTAGCTGTATTATTATTAATATTATGATATACCATAAAAAGGATACTTTTGTTAAGTCATATGTTTGTTAGTGATTACGTGTGATCGTTTAATTTTATTTACGCAATTTTTGAAGTTACACATTTTTATGGCTGCCTGGTCGCACAATGTTAAATTTGACAACCCAAGCAATATGCGGACAACTGTGACGTTAGCTTTTTGCCAGCAAGTTTCCATTAATTGGGCAAGAAACTGACATTTCAGTTGTGCACAAATTGCTTAAATTGTCACCAAAAAAATTGTGTAAGTCCGCTATTATGGTTTTATATCGTCAAGTTTTATTTTACCAGAAGTTGTCAGATAATCATACTAATTTATAAAAATCCAACGGAAGCATAATTTATAACTAGTCTTCAATTTAATGCAAAGATTACCTAAAGCTAGCATTAACAAAAAAATTATCAATTGGAATTGCCATGAAAGAGTTATTCTTTAGTTATTCGTTAAAAAATTACTGCAAGCTAGTATTTGAGCCACAGTATTTTCATATATACGAAAACTTCATTATAATTTAGGACACTATGCATTTTGCAATAATATAAATAAAAACCAATTATTTTAACTTGTATGGTACATAAAAAACAACTCTTAAAAAAATAATTTTTGAATGTTACATTATCAGAAAATAGTCTAAAATTATTATATCACAACACACTTGGAACTCGTTTTCACTAGAGATATTCGTGTTTCTTTTAGGACAATACATATCGTAAGAAGATTACAGTTATTTATGTGAAAGTTGTAACTTTTCCATTTAATTTGACCAAGCAGTAAAAGACTGTAAAAGTAACGAGAAACCATATGTGTTTTTCATGGCATAACGGTCGGATACGCAGATAAACTTTTAGGTGCGAAAATTACTCGTAATCCCAAATGGTGAACAATCGCGAGTTGGGAAGAGTGTTGAATAGCTTGTGTCCTTTTCGTTTTATCACCTTGTTGAAATGCATTTCGCCACGATGACATTCGTCGATAGGGGAACGAAAGGGGGGAAAGACAAAATAAAGAGACGACAAGAACAAGCGATGAAGAAAAAAAGGGAGTTGAGTGAGAGCGACAGGAGCAGGACAATGAATTCTTCTTCGCCAACACGACCACGCGCGATAGTGTTTTGCCTCCGAATACAAAGACCTTGTAAAGCTTTTTAATTAGCTACGGCTTACTTCGTCCGAGTCAATGTTTTTATTAGCTATAAAAGAAGCTCGTAAAGTAATGAATGGGTCCGCCAGAAGGCTTTGAAACGCCTGTGCCAAATGGACGGCCATTAGGGCTCTCGTGGGTTTTTTTCCCGTCTTTTTCCATTCCTTTCAACTCCTTCATCGTCAGCCAATCGCATGCATCAAACAATTTGCAAGGTGAGTGAGAGGAAGAGAAGGAGACACTAAACCGCTTGGGGTGGTTGCAGTGACGTCAAGTAACTATTGTTTGATTTTATTTTTTTCTCAAAGAAACCTCGTTTTACTGATTAATTTATTGGTTCGAACTGTATCGGTCAAAAAAAGATAAGCAAAAAAATGGTTTGCAGCAATGTCAGGCACAAGCGTTGCAAGTAGAAAAAAAAAAGGTATAGCCTATATAGACGAGGTGATTTTTGATGGGTTGCGAGAGTGTGCTGGGTGGAAGTTTTCGAGGACGTGAGTTGTTTACGAAATGGCCACTGAGTAATTTATTGATGGTTGCGCTTCGACGTGATGAAGTCCGAGTCGCAGCTTCTGGCATGATGGGAATCCATTTTGAAACCGATTCCAGCTACTACTAGTCCTCCTAGAAGGGATACGTAGTGGTAGTAAACAATGGCCAACTGATGCTGTCAAGTGTGTGTGTGTGCGCAGTCTGTGATGGTGGTCGTTTATCGACAGCTGGAATTAATGTTTTTTTTATTATTATTAATGGCCAAAATTGAATTCCACGACAGGGAGAAAATGGCTTTTCGACTATGTTAAATCGCGTTTTCTTTAGGTTTTGAATTTACCTAACAATTTATTATTAGTATAAAGACAATGACAAAACATTCCACTGCAGTGTTTCCAATAATGCAGAGAACTAATTTTCTTTTAAGCGTGATTCTTATAATTACTATTTTCTACGAAATCAGTTTTTTAAAGTCAATTTCTAAGTTGATTAAATTTTATGTTTTGTAAAATTATTAAATTAATTATTCCAAGAAACAAAAAGCTGTGTATATATTTCACTTAAAAAAAAACAAAAAATGTTTTACTTTCATTAAAATTTGGTATACGATATGATCAAAAAAATTGTAGGGTAGCGAAAAAATTTTCCAAATATTACGGATTGGCACATTATAATTTTGAAAGTCAGTTTATCATTTCAGCAAACTGTAGAAAAACAAACAACGCTATGAAAATTGCTTCTCAAAGCATGTTCGTTAAGTATAGAGACCTGGGTGAAAAATAGCTTTAATGGTCGAAAATCATGAAGCGGGAAAGCTTAAAAACAGACATACACACACACACACAACTGTTGGGTGTTGATGGTGAGCGAGTAATCAGGCAAGACTCCTATGACGACGACGACGAGATCGTTTGGGAAAACTTGGGTGTTTCAACGTTGACGATGGAGAAGAGTGCAGTAGTAGGGTAGTAGCGCAGAAGCTCACTTTTGCCAGGAACGTAATCAAGAAATGACGTGTCGCGAGCCTCGTTCTGAAGGCTTTGCCGTCAGACGCTTTAATGACATGGTCGATGCGAGGCTTCGGTTGGAGATGAAGAGCAAGCCTACTATACGTAGTAGTAGTAGTAGTAGTAGTAGTGCAACGAGCAATCCAATTTTGAAGTGGCGCATGACGGACGCCTCTTGTTTTTCTATCGGAGAAAGTGCTAAGGCTTTAGGCTGGTGCTTTGATAAGTGAAAAATGGCACGCAGTAAGTAGCAGCACTGGCAGCAGCACCCATCATATTGTGTTGGGTAGGAGGGTGGGGGGATGTGTTCGATGAAAAGAAATTTTCCGTGTTGCAAACTTTCTTGTTCCCCAAACGAGTTATCGAAAGACGAGAGATAGGTCGCTGCATAAGGTGAATTTGATTTCCAGGGTAATAAAGATTATAAAAAAACACGTTTTGTGTTTTTGGAAAAGGTAAACATGTGTTACGTTTATGTGAAAATGGAAATTTCCGACACGTGGGTTTCATTAGGTTACACCGAGTGCGGTTTCATTAGACTGCACGACGTATGCGGAAACAATTTCAATATTTTTTTTTTCATTTTTGTACTGTAATTTATGTTGGATATTAATATGGATTTATAATTGGTTTTTAATTTTATTTTAGTGATATTCTAAACATTTCAGGTTGAAACACGTAGTAAGGAAGGTGTTCTTTTTATATTAGTTTTACTTGAGTGAGTGAGTTGTGAATTTTATACATACATAAACAAGACGACTCGATTGATTTTGATGAATGAGGTGTTTTTGGATTTGTCTTAGTCTATCGAGTGAGACTGGCTATATAGCGTTAATGAAAAATCAGTATGGCGGAGGCTACATGCCATATAACCACTATTCTTACAGGATAAATGGCTCGATGGATTCTGATAAATGTTGTGTCCGTAAATCCGTCCCAGTCTCACGAATGTCACTGCTTATATGCTTTTATTTAAAAAACCAATTTGGCGATCGTTATATGCCAGTATATAAAAAGTATGCTTAAAAAGCATTTTAAATGTACTTGTTTGCTTGGTAGGTGTTGTTGAATTGTCAACAGCGATGATTTCAAAAATTGTGGATATTTTATATAATAATAATGATTTAGTTAACATTAAGATAAGCAAGTAAAGATTAAAGTCGCGGCTCAAATTTTAATTATTATACATCTTTCATGAAATACCTGCAGTACAAAATAAGTAAAAATAAGTACCTAGTTAAGGGTTTAAATTAAATTTTAAAGTATGCCAAATTTAAATACATTTCGTGTTACTTACGTTACATTTTATATTATGTGTATGATAATTTAGAGTATACTGACCTAAAGTCTGTTAAAGTTCCAATCACTTAATTAATTTACAATACTATTCTGAAGTACAGTACGGTATGCTAATTTAAAATCTATATAACGTACAATATGATTGCAACGCAAAATCTGCATTGCAACTTATTAGTTTACTGACAATTATACTGTATTTTACCAAAGTATATGTACATTAATAAATAAATGTAATAACTAACATGGTACCAGTATATCATTGAATTTCACAATTCGTATGATAAGAAAATTAATAGCTTCATTAGAACAGTAAGTAAATTTTGACGAATCATGATATTTGTATACGTTCAGAAACGTCGCCTAGTTCAACTGCACTATATTAATGATGTTCTTCGACATAATAGTTAAAGAGTTAGATACTTCAAATGTTTATTCGTATTTTATTTCAATGGACAAAAAAACAGAACACCCAAACTGAGAAACTTGCAAAAATCGTTGACAATGAAAAAAAATCATTATACACATTTCTTTCTTGTCACTTGGCTGAGATTTTCGCATCACCTGATATAAAAATCACGCTTTGCTAAACAAGGATAACAGAGATAAAAAAATAAAGAAAATAGTTGAATGTAGACAATCACATTTTACCAGTGTCATTGGTTGCCAAACTTTTTTTTCACTTTGGATTTCTTTACCTCAGCTGCGCGTGTTGCCACCAGGTGAATCGAAATTGACAAAAGTGAAAAAATCCCAAAGCTCAACAACAATAGCAAGAAGATCAAGAATTTTCTTGTGAGGAAAGGGGGAGTGAGAAACCTTTTTTTTAGGGGGGTGGTGGAAAAAAACTCCTATTTTCCTTAAATTTTTGTCCTCTTCACCAATAGTGTTCATTCATTGCGTTGGGTTCAAGCTTTTCCAAACGATTCGAGCAGAATCTTCACTGATTTAACTCTTTGACACTCTTCACTTCTTTTTCGATCTAAGATTTTCCAATCCGAAAAAAAACTCACCTAAGATGATGTTTGGGTAACGGGAGGAAAGCTTTCTTTACCTCACCTATTACCTTTTTATTTTGCTTTCGTGTCTTTGGAATTTTTTTTTGTCTATTTTATTTTTTTTACTCTTTATTTTATTTTTCCTATTTTATTTTCTCTCAATTTCTCAAGATTTTTTTTTTGTATGTGTAGTTTATTTTGCCGCGGGTTGTTTTTTAGAAGTTCAGTGTTTATCTTTGCTGAAATGTCATGTCACACAGTAAGTCATCTTTTTCCCTTGGAATCACTACCATTTGCTCTGGTAGAAGTTATCGCAAGATATATTCTTTTTTAGGACTCAACGTCTTATCACACCCTATCTTTCTTCGTATTTGACAAGAGAATTCTTTTTTTTTCACCCAACATATATTTCTACATGTTGACTTATTTTCCGAGTTTTTTTCCCCTGGTTAGCATGAAAAAAAACGTTACATCTCAATATACTTTTATCAGTAACAAAATCAACACCATCTATTAAATGTGATATATTACTAGAAACATCACTACTTCTATATAAATAAACTATCGTGTTGTTTCACGTCTGTCTGTATGTATACACATGACCCCAGAAAAGGACTTCGCAATTGGCTTCGCAAATTGTTAATAAATTGTATGTAATTTTCTTATAAGTGATAAGTCTTTTGTGACGTTAATGGTGGCTAGTGTGATTGATTGTTGTGTGATGAAATTTGGTTTTATGATGACAAACCACTAGGTTAAGTGAGTCTTCGGTCGAAGATCAAGAAAACGTGAAACGAACTACCTAACCTAGTGGCCTGTCATCCTGAAACTAAAATTCATTGTTTTTTACCGCAGAGATCACACATCGATCAATCACACGTGCCAGCATTAAGCACCACAAGCGGTTTGTCACTTATAAGAAAAGTACTCAATTGTATAATCTGGTGAATACACTGTTTTTAGCTAGTACGACCATGTAATTAAAGATATGGTATGTAAACTTTCAACTTTTGCAATATAGGAAATCGTGCGGTTTAAAGTTTCGTCTCGAAAAACTTCTTGTAGCGTGATATTTAATTTAGCATAATTTGATTTTAAAGCTCGAGGCTAGTGAAAGTGGAGGGAGAAAATAATTATAAGTTTTCTTAAAGTTAAACCATATACGCCTATCGTCATCTTCTGCTGATGACAAGATTTAATTTTCCTTTTGTAATCTTTAACTCGGTGTTTCCTCATTTTACTTTTAAACACTTTTCTCTCTCTCTCTCTCTCTCTTTCCTTGCCCACAATGGTTGAAGGTTCATCTCATTTTTCTCTTAAACTTATTCTTCTTCTTTTACTCTCATCATCTTCAACTCGTAGCAGTTTCATTGCTAAGGGAAAATCTTTTTCATCCTCCTATCTCGTTTTCCCTTTCGTAGGCTTGGTAGTTCAGTTTTTTTTCTTCGTTTAGAATAGAAGGAAAAAGATAGTATCTCGCGTTTTTCTTCTCACTTTTCTGCTCCAGTTATTCATCTCCTGAGATCGATTACGTTTCCTCGAGTTTTAGCGTATGTTGAGGAGATGGCTTTGCAGTTAATTTCCTGCGTAAATAATTGAAAAATTTGGCAACATGACGTGTGAGGTTACGCATGACAGCGAAAAGATTGTGAAATTTGTTTTTTCTTCTTCTTCATCTTATTTCTTTATGCGAATCTGTGCGAATCTTAAAGATATAATAAGCTTACGATTTTGTTGTTGTTGGTTCTCTAAACAAGAATGAATCGATTTTATATATATATATCCTCTATTAATGATTGAGTTGTAAGTTGAACCAAGTGGATGGTTGTGTTTCTACCATTTGATGTTTCTTTTAGTGGCGAATTGAGTAAAAGAAGATGAGAAGGGGGGTTAATTTTTAATCGGGTTTTCATCGTTGTGGAAGTGCAAAATGTACTTTTCGTGTGAAAATTTTCTTTCTCTTCCAAAAAGTTTTTAGAACATGAAGAGCTTCTCACTGTAAAAAGCTTACATAAGAGTATTTTGAAACCTCTTTGCCCCTTGTGATTCTGGATTAATGTTTGTTCAGGATAAAAAGGTTTCTTCTTTTCCCATTGTAGAGCTAGCTCCTTTATGTAATTATATTTTTTGGATGGGTTCTAAGATTATGGCTAATGAGTACTTGAGAATATATATATAAACTAAAAAATAAACGTGTTCAATACATTGGTATATAATGTTTGTGATCATTTCCAATAAAATATTTGAAATTGAAAGCTAATAATTTTTTTAATGATTTGTTTAATTATAAATTAAAATTAGAATGTGCAATGGTCACTAAAGTTAAGCATATGATATTTAGTACATCAATACAATATTACTCGATAGTATATTGATACGATATTTAGTGAATCGATACAACCAATGATCGATGAACATTGGTTGTATTAAATACACTAAATATCATATCAATATACTATTGATAATGATCGTGAAATTTAAATTTACCGCCAAAACGCTCGATAACGTTTGGTGGCGTCATGAAAACTCGATTCGAAAACATCAAATGATTGGATTCTTTTGTCTGGCTTGATAATAGATATCTTTATTTATAGTTGTTGCTCTATGTTGCGCTAAATGAGGTTTCATAAACTATTTACAAGTTGTTACGTGAAGAAATCAAAACGTAAGTTTATGACAGAAAATTTGAATTCGTGACTTACATTATTCAGTTGATCAACATTAGAATACTTAAATTTAATGCATTCGTGATATTTTAAAATAAAACGTCTTGTTCAACTAAAAATCTATATTTTAATTAACAAGGGAAAAATTAGTCACTTAGTTTGAAGATTAATTTCTGTGTTATAAGCCAGTATTAAAGATTGGGAAGGTCTCGAGAGAGAAAGTGTCATGGCGTTCATTTGTGAAGAGGGGGAAATTATTTGGAAAAGTTTTGCGCACTCTTAGATGAGGAAGTGTGTGTGTGTGTATGTGTGTGTGTGTGTGTGTGTGCATAACACACTTTGAACGAGCTGAGATTCCGGAAGAGGATCCCAGCACACACACACAGACTCTTATCTCTTAACTTAAACCCACCATTACTACTTCTCACTCTTAATTATTTCATGTTAATAAGGAGCTCGGCTTCCACTGATGAACCTAATGAGATTGCTGTCAAGCCGTTGACGACGACAAGCTAGTTTTCAGCTCGCTCTCTTTAAGCTTAACTTTTTGATGAAGCGAATCTCTCAAGCTCCATCATCCTTTTAACATACTCTTGTATCTTTTCCACCTGTCTAGTTCCCCCTCGTTGTTTTAGACGGGGCTAGTGAAAACACCACACCCCCTCGTCAGCCCACCCACTGTGGAGGATCTCGACTCGTTTCCCCCTCCCGATTGAAACCCATTGTCCCTAATTAAGTAAAAATTACGACGCTTTTCAAACGTGGCGAGAAGAGTGCCATCTGGTGGTCATAATGAGTCGCCCGACGGTGATGGTGAGTTGTGGTGACAACGACGACACTTCTTCCTCCTCCCTCCTACTACTACTACCACCACCATTACTACTCTCCCCTACACACAAGTTCTCTCTTGTTCTACCTTTGGATAGGTTACACTGGAGAGGAGAGATAGTAACAAATGATGGGCAGGTGGATACTTCTCTGCTTGGCACGGTTGTAAACCTGGAAGCAAAATGTCGGAGGTGGTGTTTTTTTTGTGTTTTATTCTGTCAAGGTTAATTTGAATAGAAAAAAGAATGGCGATTAACACACTTTTGTACCTTACAATTAAAAAACAGCTCGTAGCTCTAGTTCATGAGTGGAAATTGCAACGTCACTTAATTTGGTTTTGATTTTGTATTTTTTGTAAATATGAATTTTTTTCGTCATTGTCACAATAAAAAAAAATTATTAGTTTTTTTGTTATCTAAAATCAATCGGAATATCTATTTACATGTTTAGGTTTTTTAATTTAAATTATTTACATTCAGAATATATAAATAAACGAGTCTAAACATCCGTGGAAAAGTGTATCGCTCATATGAGACTTCCACATATTTGCGATGAAATTTGTCATTTACAAGTTAGCTGTAGTTTTGCGTAGTGTCATTCTGAGAGCATTAAAAAGCTGTAGCTATAGTGTTGTGTTATGCTGGATAACCTTTAAAATGGCGGAGCTTTCGCTATACATAGCAGCAAAGCGCTACTTAGCTGTAGCTATGCGCTATGTTATACAGAAAAGCGTTCCAGATTGTTACTATTGAATGCGTTACTTGCCGACAAGCTTTGCACGGTGAACCCTTGGTATTCGCCAGCTTGCTTATTTGCGATAAGAATTTAAGATGACACGTTCGCTACTTAATGTGGCTTTTTATATATTCGTTGGGTTTTTCTTCTTTCTCGAAATCTATCATTAAATTAATAAAATATAAACATAAACAAAACCATTGTAACACGAGTGTTTCAACAATTTTCTTTCTGACTGGTAGGTAACCCGTGCTACAGCAGTGATTGTTCACTTTGTGTTCACTCGAGTTGTTATTTTTTTAAATTTTATTATAAAAACAATTCTTCCGAATCAAAAACAACAAACAAACAAAAAGAACAACAAAAGAGCTTAATCAATCAATACTGTATATTCAAATAAATTCTTATAAAATTTGGAATTGTATTATTCTGGATGTTAATGGTTTTTCTTGTGTGCAAAGTATGTTTTTACTTGTTGTAATGGAAATGTTTTTCACGGACAAAGAGAGAAACCCTCGCCTATTTAATAATACTAATTAAATATAAACATAACCACCAGAACTGCGAGTGTAAACAATAAGCTTTCGGCTACACTATTTTTAAATTTATTTCGTTTAACATTTCACCATGTGTTTGAAATTTTCCGTTGAAACTAATTAACAGTTTCTAAAAAAAATTTTTATATGACTCGACATTAAGCTTAATTTTATTTTTATAATCATTTGACCATGTTGTAGACAAGTTTCCTTGAAATTTTAGTTAAAACTAATTAAATGCTGGAAACAAAAAACTAACACGTTTATAAGATTGAATAGAAAGCACAATCATAAAGTAGATCTTTGTAAGTCTTCTATTAACGTTAACAATGTAATTTTTTTGCAAGTTGAATGGCGAAACGTTACGATAACGTCAAAGCTTTGAAATCAGATATACAGTACGGTGCTATTTTCCTTGTTACTTTATGTTGTTTGAACCTCATTCCAGTTCCCAATAGGCTATAAACGTTTCTCCCATTTTTTGTTGAATGGTACGTAAAGAACTCAAATTGTAGTAGTTTCTCCATTTTCTACACCAAAAAAATAAAAATGAAAGTTCAGTTTGGTCTCTTTTTTTTTCTCTCTAAAATCTAACGTCACCCGAG
Organism: Cryptops parisi; assembly: GCA_034695005.1. Taxonomy (NCBI): domain Eukaryota; kingdom Metazoa; phylum Arthropoda; class Chilopoda; order Scolopendromorpha; family Cryptopidae; genus Cryptops; species Cryptops parisi. The sequence goes on from JAQIWH010000139.1 coordinate 29,630, forward strand.
GGGTGTCCCTTGTGGATTGGTGGGATAATCGTTAGCCAGGTTGGGTCTAACGTCGATGTTTAGAGTGCAATCAACATGAAGTGCAGCCCATAAAACTGTTAGGTGGAGGAAGAACGTTGGCGACAAGCGCCATCTTAACGCTTTGGCGATCCGCCCGTACGTCATGTAAACAAAGGCATCAGCCTTCACCATCTACACTACTCTTGGTGACATTTCAACCCCGATCGTCCAAACGTTGATCCTTTAACTGACACCATCTCGCGTCACAACAGTGTCCATTTTCTCGTCGCTGCTGGTCGTTGTTGTTTGTTGTTGGATATACAGTGACAAAAGATATGGACCAAGATGACGCTCGTGTTGTTATTGTAAGATTATACTTTTCCTGTTGTTGTTGTTGTTGTTTATCCTTTTTTTTCTCTGTTTTTTGGGTTTTGTGAAGAACAGATTTCCTGGCTGCTGTATAATTTATTATTCATGATTTGCTAAATCCATTTAAGCTAGTTGGTGGAAACAAATTTCTATCGTGTTAATGATGTGGTGATTTATTTATTTATCTTTTAACAGAGAGTGAATGAATCGCTTAAGTTGCATTGAATTGTATATAGGCACTTGTTCAAGATATATTGTACTTGATCCTTAATGAAATCATGGATTAAAAACACGATCCTCTTGAAGATCATAAATAATGCACGGTTTTTAAAGAGTTGCTGCTAGTGTTCCGTTTTCACACGTTTGCTGGGGTTTTGTTTTTATTTTTGAAATATCTGATAACAATATTTTACGTTGTTTGTAAGCTTCTTAGAACAAATTGATTTTTTTTTGTATGTGTTTTGATAAATCAATGTTACGTTTGGTATTTAAATACTGTAATCTCCATTGTTTAAATATCATTTAATGTTAAATTTTAAAAAAAAACAAACAAAATGATAGTGATAAGAATGATAAAAAAATGTATCAAAAGCTGAACATATTAACAAAATTTTTGTTTGAAAAGATTCAGTTTAAAATGTCAGAAGGCTACAAGATTATTTCGTCATTTTATTAATAAATAATTCAGTAACTAATGCGCAAGGATATTCTTAATGACACGATCTATTTGACAAAGTAAAGCGAATTTCAACTATATATTTTAGGGCATATGTATATTATAATATATGTTTACAATATTTTTATATGTTTAAAAAGTATAGGCAATTGCATTGCGCAACAATTTTCATAATTAATTATTTTTCAATATTAGCTTCACTTACTAACTCGCAAACACACTCACAAATGTGAGTGTTTGTGAGTGAATGAGCTGGGGATTTAACGTATACTTTCACCTACTGGTGTTTATGATAATATATTTTATAGAAATAAATTGCATTAAGTGAGAATCGCGTCAATCGATTACCGCATTAGTTCAATGTAACAAAAATCGCACAAATCGACTCGAAAAATCGAAAATGGAATTAATCAAAACTTGCATAAATCGAATTTCTCAAGGATTTCATAAATTTAATTTCCATCAAACGTATCTATGTAAAGCATATTTTTAAAAAGTCCTTTTAATGTAGCCTACTCGTTTTTTTATGGCAGACTAGAAATCACAGCCACTATAAAAGTAAAAGTAGTATATATAAATTGTGTTATTTATAATCATCTAGGTGAATTAACTGATATTTTTTCCGTGTAAAATATAAGTCGATACCGGTTGGATGAGAATTTCTGTTTTTAAGTGCCGAATAATCGCGAATATGCTCGACATTATTTCATCAGGAAAACGCTATTCGAGCTCACGGTTTCTAGATCAATAGATCGAGGTTTAAAAGGATATTTAATATGCTTGAAGATACCAGCTAACAGAATTTTGTGGGGGCGTAATTCAATGTCGATCCGACCAAACGTATCATGGAATTAAAATCTAAAAGTCATGTAACGTCAATAATTGATGAGATCAATAACTCTCTAAAGGCGAAAATTCTGCCAAAAGTTTGATAAACCTCAACAATAAAAAATAAAAAACAGTAAACAAAATCTCTCTCAACATCGACACTGATGGCAAAATTCTCCCGTGAATTGATTTTCCACAAGGGGGAGTAAAGGGATATATAGGGTTTGAATAGTTTGTAACACTTTTCCATTCATTTAGAGTTGCCAATATACATTGGGGCGAAAAGGATTAGAGCTTGAAAGTCCCCCCCTCTAAATAGTAGTAGAGCTATTGGTTGATGGAAAGTTTTACCCATTTGGAAATTCATTGGAGCAAATTGGAAACGATCGGATGACTGATGCAGTTGCAGAAACGTGACTATCGAACGTTTGTCACTCTCATCTTTTAGACTTTAACAACAACAACAACTGTGGTGTTTGTGTAGAGAGAAAGTTCAATTAGTCATAGTCATTGTCGAAAAGTTGTTAGTGTTCTTGTCAAGGCAAAAGACACGTCTTCTAGTAATGAAGTGGATTTTCGTTGCTACTATCAAAACTACTACTATCACACTCAATGATGAAAACTTCTGGGGATTGGTTAAATGATTCATCATATCTAACGGAATGATTTATTCACCGGCTAATGAAACATTTCACGCTTCTAATTACCTGGCAAAGGAAGAGTTAATCATTTTTATTTTCTCTTCCACCATTTTTCTTTTGTTCGAAATGCTTAAATTTTCGCAAATCGACCACCCATTTAGAAAATTACTTTTTTCTTTTTGGTCTCCACGTTTTAAACATTAGTCGAGATACGATTTTTCATTCGAAATGATATCATTTTTAGTAGTCTTGTCATCACTTTTGTAATATATACGTAGATATATATAAAAAGAGGAATGATAAAAATATGTTGCTATAGTATAATTTCACAAATTGCAACAGATTTTTTTTTATTAAATAAATGGGTAATATCTTGAGTGTTAGTTTGTGAGATTAAGTTTTCTAGAAAGGGTAGAACGGTTGACGATTCATTAGGTGGGAATTAATGGGGGAATTTTGCTAATTACAAAGTTTTGAAACGGTGTCATTTGTCAACGAAAATACCGAGGAAACGATCTTCTTTGTTTTTTTTAAGCATTTAAATTACTTTTAAGCTTTAGTCTTCTGACTAGGTAAAAATTGATGTTTGATGCCAGTGTTCATAACTGCATTTTTGAACCGAAAAAAAATAGATATATGATTTTAGATAGTGTCAGTTTCATTACTGTTTTAGAAAGATTTGTTAACATTTCGAACGTGATAGCAATTTATTGCTTTTTAAACGATGAGTAATATAAACGTTAAAACTACAACTGATATTTGTTTTATAGTATATTTTTATACTAAGCGTGATCACAAATTTTGTGAATGATTAAATTGCACACGTACGAGTACTGCAACGAAAATGAGACTTATATATACAGGGTGTTCCTAATGGGTCAAATTTTAACCACAAATGCTACGCATCAAAACACAGCAAAAAACTATAGGAACATGAGTCCAGAAATGAATATCTATGATAATTATGATTATAAGACTATAAGGCTATGAAATGACTGTAGTACGTGATTTTATTTTGTGTTATCTCAGAAGGAAAGTAAAATATTAGTATAAGAAATATTAATGAAGTGAAATATAGTAGGAAAGAAATATGTTAGTATATAAAAAGAAAATATTAGTATATTTACTAATATTTTTTTTATTCAGTAGAATAATTGCTTTCCATATACAGTAATAGAATATTAGAATATTAGAATGAATTACCACTTTTGTAATATGTCGTCTCTACGTGATAAAACAAAACATAAAATAAAATTAAAATAAAATAAAACATTTCTGACTTACGTTCATTTGTATTGTTGGCTTTGATTTGCTGCGTAGCATCTGTGGTTAAAATTTGACTAATCATTTTAGGAACACCCTGTATAACAGAACGTATATTCAGTAGACACTGTGTACCAATTAGTTGCATCCTTGTAGCATGTTGTTTTATTCCAGAGTAGTGAACGCTTACGTTTTAGCGTGTCAATATAATTTAGTGAATTTGGTGTTGGTGTTCCTTATACTGTATGGCAATTAGCAGTGGGTGTTTCAAACTTCGTGTTAAATTTTGTGTTTTGTTTTGCACTAGAATGCAAAAAAATATATATTGAGAGTAGTTATGCAACTAGTACATTGTAGTTGTGGAACCAGTGTCAATGATTTTTGTCAAATATTTGAGTTTCTCACTTACAACGTTCTAAAGATGACTTGATAACTACGACGCAATGTTTAAAATTTAACAATGCTATTTTAAAAAAAATTAATATCAAGGTCAATGAAAATAGCACCATTTTGAAAAAAAAAACCCATCAAGATGCAGTTATATTCAAAACTCAGAATTTTCATTATATCAACTTTTCGAATAAGAAATTGGTAAAGACTTGCTAAGACACCCGGTATAATATCGCTTGTGTGTTTTGCAGTATCCCTATACGAGCAATTCAATTGGATATCGAACATTTTGTTCACATTTTGAACCGACGAACATTAGAACGTTGGTATTGACACATTGTTGGTTGTGTGAAAAATGATACGTGTGGTGTTAGCTTAAAATTGAACTCTCAGCACGTTATTACACGACCCGTAAAAAATTGGCTGAATGTTGTATAATGAGGTTGACAAAATGATGAGGTTGCCGAAGTGATCCGATATACCGTTTCAGTTGCAAACAACATTCGTCTTAATGATCTCGTGTGGAGGACTTTTTTTTTTTTTTTCACTTCGTCTATTTGGCTAACACCTTCTCAATTACTAGGAGGCTGGTGTAAGAAGAAACGACTAATGGTCGCCAGGTTGGAAGCTCAATTTATCGGTGGCTCTATTGACACGTAACGCGCAGGTGCCAGGGTCCCTATGCGTCGCATTCCTCGTCGTCGATAAGAGGCTAATAATTTTCCAAGGCTTTTTTCCGTCTCTACTATAAAGCTGTCTCGTTCGTTTCCGAATCTACGAAAAGGGGGGGCTTCTCGACCAAATTGAACGCCCAATAGACGAAAAGGACGATGCGCACAGACACACAGGATCTGGTGCGACCATAAAATATTGGAGGTCCGGGACCTTCACCAAAATAAAAGGAAAAAAAAGGGTATTTTTTCTTCTCCCCCCCTCCTTCTTTTTCTTACAACGGGTCTACTACAAATACTTTTTTTTTAGCCTTTTCCATACCCCCCCCACTTTAACCACCTTTTACGATCGCCAGTGCCGAGGAGACAATAACACCTTTTTCTTTCTCCTATTTTCTTCGTCGTCATTTTCTCATCTGTATATTTTCACTTTCATTCTTTCTTTTTTCTCACTAGATTTTTCTCTTTCTTAAAAGGAAAGGGGTTGGATTTTTCTTTTTATGTTTCGATGCAGGATCGTAAATGTTTTTTTATTTTGTTTTTAATTTTTTTTTGTAAGTTTTTTTTTTTTCAATTTGGGTTTTCGCGGTTTTTTTAGTGTTAGGTCGGTTTATTGAAAATTGAACGAGAAAAGATGAGTGATTATTTTTATTGCACATTGATTATTAGCGTTGTTATTGTTTTCCTAAAACTTTTTTTCATCTAGCAATTTTTATTTTTACTTCAAATATTGCTTTACGTTTTTTTTATATTAAAGTTAAAAAGAACAAGGTAAAAAAGAAAAACAACTTAATTTTCATATTGAAAAAAATTAATTGAAAATTACTTGTTTTTAATACAAAATTCAAAGACCGTCTGACGCACGTATTGTTTGATGTGGCAATTCAAGAAATTTGCGAAAACTGTGACGTCAACTTCTTGTTAATTAGTTTTCATTGATTGGACAAGAAGTTGACGTCACAAATGTCCAAAATATTGCTCAAATTGCCACACAAAAAAATGCGTGTGATCGGAATCCTTAACACGTTTTGAGGAAAATTTCAAACATAATATTCAATTGTTCACATTACCTTCATTTTGTTTTTTTGAAAAATTTAATTTTAATTAAAATATTTTATCATTATTTAATGATAATATATTACATAGTCTATGTTTTATAATCTTTTGTATTTTAGCTTGTTTTAAAGCAAAAGACAATTAAAAATTTCAAATTTCGATTTTATTTTTGTGGAATATTAATTGGATACAGGTTGTTTTTGAGAGATCATTCAAATTTTAATCATAGATGCAACACATCAAAACAAAGCAAAAACCTATATAAACGTGGATTCTAAAATGCTTCCCTTCTGAGAAAACACAGGGAGACGTCACATAATTGCATAGGCCTATGATGCCAATATCGTAGGTATGCAAATAAGTAGTTATTTATTTATTTATTTATTTTGATTTGATTTTTTATTTTACAATTTATAGGATCAAATACATTAATAAATACAAAAAATAAAACACCATATGTTTCATTAAAACGTTTTAAAAATAATTTTGATGCATTTAGGGTTTGTACACAATACAATTTTATATGTTTAAAATTTTCATTCCATAGGGATATGTGAATGAACCTATCTTTATATGGTCTTGTTTTCGCTTTGTTTCAATGCATAGCATCTGTGGTTAAAAAAATTTTACTAGACCTTTCAGGAACATCCTGTATAGCACATAACTTACTTTTCTGTCGTATTTCAGTTAAAATGTTCCACGTTTCAAATAGGATTCAGATTAAAAATAATTGATATTAGTTTCCGGTTTTAATAAAAGATCCAAGAATGGAAAAAGAACGTTTCTTTTGACAGCAACAACGATATTGATTGTATTTCATTTCATCCGAGTGAAACAAAAAATAAAATCTCATCTCAGTGAAACTATCATCTAAAAACAAAAATAAACTGACAATTTTTTATTTACCATATTCCTTTGTCATTTTAAATATATTTCTCCTCAAGAAAACTTAATCTTTCCTACAAGTTTCCTTACATTGTAATATTTCTTTTCATCTTCATCTCCTGTGGGGGCGAAACACTTTGATCTGCATTTGGCAGTTTGTTTTTCCTCATCGCTCTAGGCGGCATTTTCTGACCGATTTTCTGTATACACTAAAAAATGACTCGAGACATCTTTTATGCTATATATATATATTTTTTTTTGTTTATATAAAAAAATAAATAAAAATTTTCTTTCTTTTTTTTATTTTATATATTTTGACTAAAAATCAACGGACAGTGATTGGACTCTCATTCGTCTTTCCTCGGGTCCAGGGCAATCGATCGCTTATTTTTCTTCTTCTTCTTTCACCGAAATACACAGTAGGAGCACAAAAAATTCCATTGCATTTCGAGCAAAAGGGTTGAGGGGTCAGGTTCTGGAAGTTGCCTCGGGATCATCGCCAAGATACGTTCACACAATCGCCTCTAACAAAGTCGCGACAGGGATTATTTGTTTTCTTGGCTTCATGCTCGGTTGGAGACAGGTGAAAAGCAAAGGTGGCCACGATGACACGATGAACTCTTTCGACGCAACGATAGACTTTTTTTTTCGGTTGGTCCTTTTGATGTTGGTCTTTTTTTTTTTTTTTTTGGAGGAACATCTTTGTGGGATAGGGTTTTTGGGGTTTGAATTTCGTCGTTCAAGCCTTTTTTACAGTTTTGTCCTCAGTGGTGAAAAGTTGGAAATGGCAAAGGTTTTGAAATGTTGGAGCATTGACCGGGTGATACTTTTTTGGCAGGTGTTGCTAATGGGTGTTCAACATGAAAAAAATATATAGAATTTATATTTTTTTTTGCTCAAGAAATTTGGTGTTTGGTTTAGTTTAATGGCGGTTGTTGTTTTTTTTTTTAGAATGAAATTTAATGGAAGTTGAGTAATTTACGATGTGTATTTTTTGATTTTTAAAAGTTAAAAGTTTTTTTTTCAAAAAAATGTTTGCCTACTGATAAAGTACGGGTAAACGGTTTTTAAAAAAATTAAACAAAATTTTTAAGTGTTGTTAATATAAGATGTGAACGTTTATTCATGAATATCGTTTATGAAATATATGTATGATTTTTATTTATGAATAATTTATGTTTTAAAAATCTTAAAAGTGAAAACTTGTTTTGATGTAATTTTGAAGTTCTTATGTTAAATGGGGTTTAACAGTAAAAGCTAGTTTACACGTAACCTTTTTGTCGTGAGTTCTGCATGATCATCCCAGATTGCACAAACAAAAAGATACGTGTGGACGGCAAGTTTGACGAATTGCATGAACAATGAATAGTGTGGACGCAATTTTTGCGTCGGTCTTATCTGTCAACCTGGTCTTTTGATGCCAGACTGACGACAAAATGTTACGCGTAAACCAGGTTTTATCTCTGGTTCATGGTAAGGTTTATAATAAAACATATAAATCATTTGAGTATGGAAGATTTAATTCGTTTTACTTTAAAATATCAATGTAAAATAAATTACATAAAATAATCCATATTTCACAAATTTATCTTATAATATATAGGCCTAAGTGCATATTTTTTTATTCTAAATAATTACAAGTTGTTTTTTTTTAATGTATAAGACTCAACTTGTAATTTTAATTATTCAACTTATTTTTCTACAGGACCGTTCCATTTTCTATGGGGGTTAGTAGACGAAAAAAAGCAATGGCGTTTGCGTTGTGTTTCTTTCAACGTGTGCTATAAACGTTGAATGTGTGATACTTATTCAACGAAAATACTTTGAAGACGAGCGTTATATGTGCATCTGAAAATCAATTTTATACCTGGATCGAGTGTTAAAGAAACATAAACCCATTCCCTGGATATCATCTTTTAACGGTAAGGAAACCACCTTTTTTTGCCATCCCTATATAGTTTTCACGCGTTGGTTGGTTTTAAACAGCTAAATGGCGGTTTTTGAAACTTTCATCAGTCTGTTCCGTGCGATGATGTTGGGAATGAGAAATGATATAGGCTATTGGTGTTTCTTGTGGTCGACGAATCTTCATTTATGCATGTCTGGAGTTAATGAGTTAATGATGAACTGTTACTCGAAAGCCCAAAGGGATGTTTGTAATCACGCCCTCGCTTGCTGCTAAATTAAGGTTTTATTGGCACATGCCTTGAGTAGAGATGTTTAAAGAGTTGCAATTTTTATTTTATTTTTTACCCTGTTGCGTATGCAATTCTCTACGGTTGATAAAACGCCTCCCCAATTAACCATCTTCTTCAGTAAATTTTAAGAAGAGAGGAAAAAAGAAGAAACTTTGCTTTGTTCTAAGAGTCGTTAAAACTCACTGGAGATAATTTTTAAAATGTTTATAAAGTATACATCAAAACTGCTTGATTTTCCTCGAGACTGTTGAAGACATGGTAATTATAAAATCTAACCGATTTTGTTGTTGAAATATTGAAAGATTAAAGGAAACAGGTTTGGCTTTACGTCGAAATTAATTTCCTTTTCTGTCACTTAGGCCAGAGTTTGAGCAAATATAAATCGGAAAGTAAACATGGAAAATTAATTAGGTTTTGTAAACGAAAGCTATCAACTGCTCGTTAAAACAATGGATCTTGTTGATTGGGTTTAAATTATATAAGTGAACCCACTTGTATGGGTGTATTTATGGAAAATCAGATCTTCAAAAAATGTGAAAGAACAAGTATGTTAATTTTTTTTTTAACAAAAATATTTTTAAATCCTTTAAATAACCAAACTTAATTTAATTTCAACAGATTTAGCGCAGTGTGTATAAAATATGGCTGTCAATTAGCTTTAGAACCTTTTTTTTTATAAAAATAAATAAAGTTCATTTATAAATGATTAAAATTAGTAGTTTTGAATAAATATATGCCTGATACCGTGTATATCTAAGATTTCATTAAGAATATTAATTAATACGTGACATTTCAATTAAAATTATTTCTTTAAACATAAAAACCATGACTTTCTTTAAAACACAAGAAATTGCTATTATTTTTGTGCACACTATAGTATATGACCAATTCAGTAAATTATTATATTGAATTTAGTTCTTATTCGTATATCCGATTTGTATACAGTATGTACCAGTTGATCGCATTTTAAATTAAAAACTCGATTATCCGAAATTCCGGTTTATCCGAATTAGATGAAACAAATCATTTCAATAACAAAATTGATACATTATCAAAAAATCAATGACATAGCTATGGACGATAACGATATGACGATAGCTATGGATAATTTATCAAACAAATGATTGCAAGTAACAGTAGGTTTATTTATCAAACAAATGATTAATACTGTACTTACATAGTTTTTATTAAATATTTCGCGTTTTTCAACTTGTACAACGTTGTTGGCTTTTTTAATACCAAGTCGGGTATATAACTTACATTTAAATTCCGGATTATCTGAATTTTCGTTTGTTCGAAATGGGCTCGGTTTTATCACATCGAGTTTGTAGTGTATTAGCTGATAATATTTTAGCGTTTCAAATGAGTTATACTACTCAAATAACTTATCGATTAGTTTATAAACTACCATACTTTATATGTTATAAAGTTTATAAGTTATAATCTCAAACACTATAAATTGTTACGCACGTTTTTAATTTTGAGATTATTTTTTGTTTCCATTTCATCTCAACTTGATACTACCTCGTAGTTTAAACATCGTAAAGTAGCCTTGTGAGGAAATTAGGTTACTGAAGCCCATTCACAAAATTCCGGTTATTTTCAAGCGGATATTTCGTTGTTAGACTCTTAAAAAAAAAAACATCAATTTTACAAAGTAAACTATATGAAAAGCAAGTTTCATTGCGAGGTGAAAAGATATCTTGATATATAACATCATCTTGTTGATGGTGTGAAACTTAAGTTGGTTATTTTTTAATATTATTTTTTGTTAACATTCGTTATGGTATTACATTCGTATCTCACTAAAAAATGATGACCGAGAAGATATCGTTCTCTCTTTTTCTCGAAAGAGTTGAAGTTTCCTGTTTGCTGATCCGCTCGCAAAATTTGTATTCGTTGCAAATGACTAAAGCGAAATAAGACACAAAATGAGAAAGAGAAAAAAAAAGACGGAGTGAGCATGCGTTGGTCGCCATTGTTAATTAAGCGGAATCGTGAACGCTGAAGACGGGGCTTTAAATGGGTTGAAAAGGGAAAAGGATGGGGTGAGGGGTGGAAAAATTTTATATCTAGGATTTTAATAAGGTTTCATGCACGAGACACCCGCATCCGTAGCCGACAGATTTATGAGAAGCAACATCGTTAGAGTGTATATATATTTAGCTATGTTGGTATATATGTATATATATATAATATGGGTGTATGCGCGTGCGATGGCGCGAGTTGAATTAACTAGATGCGCCCCCACCATAGTCATCGTTGGCCAAACGATGCTGCTCTGTCTCCAGACACTCTTTTCTTCCCCTTGACTAATCTCCTTTTATACTTCACTTCCCTCCCCCCCCCCTTATTTTAACTCGGTGTGTAATAATTTTTTTTCCTCCTCCTTGCATTTCTAGTTGAATCGAAAAACACTTTGTCATTTTTTTGTGGTTATGGAAAAGGGGGGGAAATTTCTTCTTGAAACCCTTCTTAGTATCTTCGTTTGCGAGAGAGTGGGGGTTATTGGATGTGTGAATTTGGACCAATAATAAGGTTAATAGTGTGCTCGCCGTTAAAGGACAGCTGATGGGGTATGTCACAGTTGCGAAGGACAGTTTTCGGTTGGCGTTGGTTGCTTGTTTATGGGTTCATTTGAAGCAGTTGAGAATGTGTTCTCGCGATTCTAATGATGGTATAAATTAAAAACGCGGCAAGGAAAACGGTTGGGAAAAGGCGGATTTAATTGCGTAAGAATTTTAGCGAAAAGGATATTTATTTTGGCGAGAGCAGAATTTCATTTTTCACTCGTGTTCGCAGTTGTTGTTACTGGGTTGTTCGTCGTCGAAAATTACATGGGTTGCGAAGAATTAAGACCCATGTTCTTTAAAATTGATGTGAGAATTTATGTTGCATATAGTGTGTTATATAATGATGATGACTTTAGAAAAGTTTTATGGGTCTTGTGTTTGTACAGTTATTTGTCAAGTATGTTATTATTAGATTGTTTATCACGTGAGACAGTTACTTTTTTGAACTTTCATTCTACTAATCGTTAGTATTTTAAAGAGAAAAAAAAACATTAAATTCATGTGGTTATGTATTTTAGTTAATAAATAAAATAGTTGAGATTTCAACTTTTAATTGAAGGGCCTGGTGTAAAAAGATATTAAGTAACTTTTTTACAATTTTGATGTTTTAAAGATGTAAATTTGTCTTGCTGTCTATGGACTACTTGACACTTCTTTCACTAATATCTTTGCACATATTGTTGTTTCGCTTAAAATTGGGTGTTAAGAAGGTAACATTGCACTTAACACATTCGAAAATGTTTTTAGCTGTTACCTAACACCCTTTTAAATCAGGCTCTTCAATTATTGAATTACCAATTAACTGTATGAATCAATAAGTATGAATCTATAATAAAGTTAATCTATACGAAGTTTCAAGTTGAAATACAGGAAGTCACAATTTATGCGATTTCACTAATATACGACGTTAGAAAATCTTTAAAAAATGTTGGTTATATTCTGCATCATTTATGTTATACCACTTCATGAAAATTTCGTTATAAGCGATTTTAAATTTATCCAAGAATTTTTTAGTAGAAAACTCGCATAAATTGAAAAATATACAAATAAAATAATAAAAAAATACATTGGCATACGTCATCGTGCAAGATAAAAAGAATATTTGGAGATCAACGGACAAAAGCAAGTTATTGGTTTAAAAGACAAAATCAAAATTTATGGAACTATTGTATATTTACGACACCTGTCATATTTATTTATATTTAAAAAATTAATTCATTTTAAAATATCTCTTTTTCACAATATTCGATACATTTATTTCTCTCACTTTTTTTTGTCTTCCAATTGTTTGTCATTTCCATCTTTATTGCATTTGGTGACACCCGCATGAAAATGTTTCACAGATTGTGTACGTACGAAGTTTTTTCCGAGACAGTTTTATACGATTTTTTTTCTTTCCCCATGAGGAGGAACGATATCCGGTCGGGAATCGAACTTTGCAGTCATCTGACGTTACCGGGCCTGGCGCCAATTGGATCTCTTTCTACTCCTTCACACTACATTTTTTCCCTACTCTCTCTCTCTTTTGTTGTAATAGTCTACTAGGTTACTCTAGCCTCCTTCATTTGCAAGTCTAAGCACAGTTCGAGATCGATGGTGTACATGGCCCCGAGAATCAGGCGCTCAACTCAATAATAGGCTTGTCTGATAAACTCTTGCTACTAGTACCATTACTACTACTACTACATTCTTCTGTTGAGCGTGGAAAGTAGCTAAGGAGCCAAGAGCGAAGGTTGTGAATAGGGACCTCATAGAGAGCCCTATTGCTGTTGTAAACTTAATTAAATTTGCTGCCTTGTTTTTATTGTGACGAGCCTTCATCATCACGTTTTACAAGCGTTGTTCGTGTGCCATTGGGTCATGCGTGTGTGTATAGTTTGTGTGTATGTGGTTTTTGTATCCTTTCTTTTTTTTTTGTTATTAAAATAGTTTATCTTTCGATTCTACAAGGTTATGAATGAATTGTCATGTTGGAAACAAAATACGATGATCGTGTTTGCGAAAGATGTCAATTTATTCATAATCAGTGCGAACGGTGTGCGAAAATGGAAGTCGGATGTCAGATTTAAACATAGATCTGTAAATTGATTGAATGGGTGTGTTTGCTTATAAAATCAATAGAAATGTGTGTTTAATGTAAACATATACGTTCAATGTCAATACGTGTAGACCAATTTTTATTTATTCATAACGTGGAGATAATTAAATGCGAAATTGATGATCAATTGAATACTGTACTGCAGAATTGTGAATTGATTTAATAAGTGTTGGTTTATAATATACATATAAACGAATGTTTAATGTAATGTATTTAAGTTAATTTTAATCTTTTATTCACTCTTTAAACGTGAATTTTGTAGAAAGTGGACGAGATATCCGCTTTGCACATTGATGTGGGCTTTTCTGCAATATCTCAGTGTGCGGCATAAAGTTAACTTTTCCTAATATTCGGGCAAATTTCACAAATGCGCGGAATGGTTTTGTAAACAAATAATAAATAACTTTAAATTATTTGACTTTAATATAACTAATGCTTTGATTTTGCTAGTTTTGATTTATTCTAAATTTTATAATTGCTGCTTTCAAAACAGAAAAATACAAGTCAGAAAAAACCAAAATGAAGATACACAAAGATTTCTTTTTATGCGGTAGATACGTTGCTAATATTCATTAATACACACACATATATTTTTATATTAAAATATTTTAGATTGATTACAGTATGGTTTTATTATGGTGGTTTTTGTGATTTTTATATAATATTTTAAAATTTCTATATTTAATTGTTGTATGAATCTTATTTGAAAAAATATTTTTGATAACCATTTTTATTGATTTTTAATCAAATTTTGTTTACTTAAAAAGTTTAAACCGATTGTTATTTATTCTATATTTAAACTGTTAAGCATACAACGTGAACACTGCTGAACCTTACACCTCAACATACTGCGGCTATTCAATTTCCCCCTTTTTTATTGGATGGGAGATTCTTTAGGGTTTTCGAAAGGTAACTTAGTATCCCTTTCATGACAATGTGAAAGAGAAGAAGAAGATAGAGGTAAAGCTTGTGGATGATTTTTTCCCCTATTTTTAACCTCCACTTTAGGCGTGTTCGATAACGCTTTCAGGCGCTTAACACAGCAGCGAAGAAAACCGAAAAGTAAAAGAAGAAAAAAAAAAGGGGGGGAGGGTGAAATACCTCGTTTCTCTTTTGAAGAGCAGCGCCAATGCACCTTAATTGATGATTCGCCGCATACTTTGCTTCAGCATTTTTTGTTACACTCTCTTTTACTCTTCGCCAATCCCGTTAAGGCTTTTTATGGGTTTATCAATGGCGCATCCAGTGCACAACGGATAAAGGTAACTTTGGAGCATCCGAAGAATGCAGATTTTAAGGGGTGAAGAAATACGAGGCAATGGATGTGGGGAGAGACCGTTGCAAAATTTCGGAGATTGGTGCCAACACCTTTTCCTCTCGAAAAAGAAGAACAGAAGGGGGGTGGGTGGGTGTTGTTTGGAGGCTAATTAGAATAGGGAGCACGCGTGTCATTGGACGAGGGCCCTTTGACGTGCCCCGGATGCCAGATTTTGGATGGGCCCCTCTTTTCGCAATCCCTAGATCACACTATCCACCATTGAAAATTCATGGCGCATGCGTAATGATAGGCGCTACCCCCAACTTTCGGCGTGCCGGGTGCAAATGCAAAAGAAGGGGGTCCAGAGATTCTTTCCAAAGGTGCCAAAGTTCACGTGATCGTATTTTTGCACGTTGTTCTTTTCGTGGTTGTGTGTGTAAAATTTCTTTTAAAGTAGTCCATCCACGTCTACAGTCCAAAAAAAAAACACAACTTGAGTATTGTTTTCTTTTTACCACACTGACATACATAGTGTGTATTATTCCCTTCAGAAATCGATTTAGGAAACCGACTAAGGTGGAAAAGTTGTTCCATCCTCAGGGGTGTTGGCCATTGGAATGAGTTAAACGAGCGTTGGTTTGAAATATTAATAAGTTTGTTGCCTCGTAGTATAGTGGTTTAAATTGTAGTTCTTCCGTAACACAGCGGCGTGTTTCAGGAACGGTAATTGTAAATAGTTAATGACCATTGCTTTGGTGAAGTTAGTTCATGACGTGTTGACAACAGGAGGTTGCCGTCCCCAGATGACTTTGCGCACAGTTTGGGACACAATGGTATCAAATCGTTTTCTTTACGTCTTTTGTTTCATTATTCAGTATCAACTTTTGTCATCTCGGAAAGTGGTCACTTTTATACAGTATCTGTGAATACTTTTGTTTCTAGTTTTGATTGGATTTCTTCTTCTTTTTTTTTCAAATATACATTAAATTCGGTTTTCGTTTACAATGGATTACCATTGGCAGAATTTACATCTCAACAGTTCACTTTCGGGATGACAGTAAATTTATCTAAGTTAATCGATACGAGCACTGAATTCAGTTTCACTAACAAAGGAAACCATTAACACATCACTAGAGGGGTTGAATGTAAATTTGTCTTTGTTCTATATTGGTTTGGTTACTACTGACTTGGAAAGGACATTGAATGTGTTTATTCATCCACATCTGTATGTTTCAATGTATTTTACACAGCTGGTACATACCACCTTTTGTTGAAATTTTTATTAGATTAAACAAGTATTATATTACGAGCATACCTGTTTGTTTAATCAAATTTGCAACCGATTCGTGGTAAATTTGCATATAATCGTCACTGAATTCATACAGTACTATACCACTGTAGTAGAAACTCGGCTAATGTGGTGGTACTTTAATTTTGATAAGATATCCTATTATTTATTTCTTTTATCATTATTTGGTTAATAGTCTGTCATATAGGAACGATAAACTGGACATCCAAGATGTTTATTAAACATGTATGAGCAACAAAGGGTGCACTTCATGAAACTGTTTTAAAAATTGTTCTGTTGCAAAGTGTGGACAAATTTACAAGTGAAGGGTGGCGCAAAAGTCTTTTCACGATTTTAAAGTGAAAGAAAAATAAGCGGAAACAACGTAATATAATGTTTGAATAACATAAAAGTAAATTTCTGGGTGATTTTTATAAAGTTATTTGCGAAATATTATATTTTTCACCTAAAGTTCTCTTTCGTGTTGACATACATGTGCCCTCTTTGCATAATTGTAGTATGGTGTAGGAATATTTCTTAAGTTACTCTTTAAAACTGTCGCAACAATGTTTATCAAATGATTCGTGACAATTCTTGAAACGTATATTGTAACATCAAAACTCTTTTGTACTTTACTTTGCAAAAATACAAAACTTTACTTCAAAAAATATAATCGGATATAAAAGGGACTTTTCCACCATCCTGTATATAGAATATTTTAGAATTCATAACAAGCATTTCCTTTGTGGAATGGAAAATAGATGCGAACTGTCAAATTTGGAGAAAAATTTTAAAATTCTTATGTCTATGGATTCGTCTATGGCCCCGTCAAAATTTTATTATAAATAGATTATTATATGAGCATTACTAGAAATTTTAAGAAACCATCTATTTTTGTACATTATATAGTTATGTATATATAACGTCATTCAATTTTTATATAAAACCAATATCTGGCCTGTCACAAGATATTTCTTGACGTTTCCGACAACTTGAAGAAAAAAATAAATAAGCGAAATGAAAAGTTGTCGATGTGAAGTCAGAAATGTTGTCGCGTAAAAACCACTGGCATGAGGGGACTGCAGGGGGTTACTTTGAAAACTATTTTTTTCCTCACACTCTACCTTTTGATAATAAGCTCCCAATACCAATTAGTGTCGCTTGCAGAGGTTTGCAAGGTGCTTGCATCGTTTCCTCTTTTTCAATGTTATATATTTTTTTTTCAACTTTTATTCTTCTTCCTGCTCCGTTTCACACACACAACACACAGCTTGGTACTAATTTGACCGACGACGAAAGAAGGACAATCGATTGGATTATTCATCGCTATGCCATGTGTGGTGTCCCCCCTCTCTCTCACTCTCTCTTTATTTGATTTACAAAGGATCAGCCGTGTTGATTGAAAGTGCCACCCATTAGCTACCTGCTGCGAGTCTAAACAGGTGTTGTTGCTCTTTTCCTCCATGTGTTTCACACTCTCACTCTTTCACTATCACCTGTCTCCCATTCCCTCTTATCCTCCACTGGGAGCTATCACTTCCGCCAATCAGAGAATGTCTCTTCCCAGTTGTCTTTCGTTGTGTGCCTCTCTCTCTCTCACTCTTTTGAACTCGACACGTTATAGATCATGTCGTTGGCAGATTTGTCTCTCACCAATTAGACACGCTTTTCTTCCCACATACTGTTAACTAATTTTTTTTTTGTTATCCGAGAAGTTGTCGAAATTGATCGATCCAGGATTTTTATTACTGAATATTATTTTTATTATAAGCCAGACTATTTTAAACGTACGTAGACATTTTAATCGTGTTTGTTTTGAAGAATTTTTTTTTGTTGATGTACAGTAATAATACAGTTATGAATACTTTTGAAACAAGTATACGTTAAAAATAAACACTAGAAAATTTTAGAGAGAAGTTATGCTTTCATTTCAACTGAAATAACAGATATTTTTTGTTGTTTTCTCAAAATAAAAATATGAAAAAAAACACCTAAAATATGAAATAATTTAAACATACTCTTTATATACTGCCACATATAGATATACTGTATGTACTGTACATGCGTAATGCAAAAAATCCATTTTTGATTTCTGCATATTTCGATTTATTTGAATTAAAATTTATGCAATCTTTGAGTAATTCGGTATTACATTTATGCGTGTTTTAAGTAATTCCAGTTTTTGATTTCTGCAATTTTTGATTTATTTATTTATATACGAGATTTTCTTTTCATATTGGACTTATACGGTTTTTGATTTATGCAAAGGAGTTATGCGGTTCTTGTTTTATGCTTTTTTTGGTACATTGGACTATAACAGTACAATCTCATGAACCACTGTAAATGGCAGTATATGTTCAATTCTCAGCTCACTTACAAACTTACAATTGAGGCCATTATAAATAGTATACAAAAGAAATAAATTAACATTACACAAATGTAGAATTTAAAAATTCTTTTTTAAAATGAATATTTTGTTTTACGTGTAGTTTGATCTATTTGTAGGTTAACTTGAGGCCTGTCAACTAAAGTTAAAAGATTTTTTGCAAAACCTGTTTATTTTGCTTCTATAAATACACAGTTGACGGAAATATTTATTTTAATCTAAAATTTCAAGGTGTCAGAAGTTTTTTGTCTTTTCCCTCAAAACTACATTTTTTTGAGTTACGCCTTTATTCCACTCAACTTCTCGATTACTAGTATTCTTGCTTTGATTTTTCTACCATTTTAGTAGAATCAACAAAAAATCTTGTAAGAAAAACAAGGGCTTTGTTTTCGTGTTGAACGCATCGTTGCGTTTCAAACAACGTTGTGGGTTGTATAGTGTGGTAAAGTGGTGTCGGTTGTTGTCGATCTGTGAAGTCAAGTTGGCTCTCACTAATTCCTTTTGCGTGAGTAGAAGAGAAAGACTGTACTGCGCGCGCGTGTGTGTTGTGTGGAAATGTCGAGGAAATGTTTGGCATTCGTGGGCGGAATCGTATGGGAAGCTATGGGTTTGTCTTGTGTTTGTAGAATGGAAGAGTTGCTCTTGTTTCTTGATGCACTTGCTTGATTTTCGCCGATTCCAGGAAAGGCGGGAGGATGAGGAAAAGGGTTTTAATCGTCGTCTTTGGCGTCGCTCGCGAAGCAATACGCCTCCTCGGTTTGGTGGGTCGTAGATAAACAAGGCACGAGCGCGGATTAGAGATGGAGCTCGTTTTCACTCCTTAGTGCTGCTCCTATTCCTACCACTAGCAGTGGTAGCAGTAATTTCCCCCGTCTTCCTTTTCTACCCAAACACACGCGATTACGCGACGTTACGCCTTTAAACACTCGGTCTTTTTCTTTCTTTCTTCTCTTTTCGCAGATCTTTTCCCTTTCCTGGCAACGTTTGTGTCCACACCTGCAAATAAAACCTGGTTTCCGAAACGCTTTGCTGCACAGATTCGGAATTGTTCTGCGCGCGCTAATGCCTATTTCCAAGTTGTTTACTTTTTTGTTTCCTTTGCTTTTTTTGTGATGGGGGGGGAGGGGATTCTCGTTTTGGTGAAAATGAGGTTGTCGCATTGATTCACTTGGAGGTGTTAGAAATTCGTAGCTTCAGTGATGTTGGTGTTGTTAATGATGACGCTGGTGCTGGGGTTTGTCAGGGAAGTAAGGATTGGATGAAATCGATCATGATATCGAACACAAGCATTGACTATGTCGGAGTGATGAGGCCAATAAAAGGGGAAACGAACCTGG
Organism: Cryptops parisi; assembly: GCA_034695005.1. Classification (NCBI taxonomy): domain Eukaryota; kingdom Metazoa; phylum Arthropoda; class Chilopoda; order Scolopendromorpha; family Cryptopidae; genus Cryptops; species Cryptops parisi. The sequence goes on from JAQIWH010000139.1 coordinate 49,547, forward strand.
ACATTGACGCTATTGGAAAATAGGATTATGGAGATCAAGTTGCAGCTAGCAAATTAATGGGCCTGGAATGAAATTGAATTTTTCATTCACAATTTGAAAAGTTGTTGATACTGGTGGTTAAATGTCACTCCCAGTTGAACATTATAGCACGTGATCTAAATGGCGTTTCATATCTTGATTGAATGATTGTTAAATACAGTAATATGATTAGAATTTTATAGAGAAGTTATACTTTCATTACAAGTTTCAACTGAAAATAAAAACATTTTTTTTGGTTGTTTTCTCAAAATTAAAATATGAAAAAAAAACCTAAAATATGGAATTTTTCTGTAGAATATTTTCAAATGTTTCAAATCCCTCAAACATCTATCTACTAATTTCTTAAAAATTGATTTTCGTAATATTGTTTATGCAACATATAATGTTCAACTTCTAACAAATGAAGCCAAAGTTCACTTCACAGTAAGGCAAATAAATGCTAATGACGTCAAAATGATGTTGATCACTAGACTATGACGTCAAGTAGTTCTTTGGCGGGAACATCAAATTTAAATATTTTAAACTGCGGCGCTAATGATTGTAAGTTTAATTACAGTAAAAATTGTAATAAAACGTGATTGTTTGTGGGTGGATGGAGTTCTACGATTATTGTGTAGAAATGTTTATGCAAAACATTTTTAACTAAATGAAAGTTCATATTTAGAAACGTTTAACACAAGAACCATTTTAAATATTACAAACGAGCTTGCAAAAATTTGTTGTTCTTTCAAACCTGTTTAAAATTTTATTTTAATATAACTAAACCAAATATTACATCACGTAACTCAACAATAAACATTTGTAGATAAATAGCTAATTTCAAAAGTTCACACGAACTTTTTTTTCTGCCTCAAAAATGCTATTTTTCCAGTAAATATGCAAGATGACATCTAAGTGAGCAGTGGTAATTAAACTCATAAAAACAGATAATCGAATTTTTTGGAGACCCGTTTTATCTATACATATATATATATATATATGTATTTATATTTGTAATTATTAATTGATTTTTCTTTTCAAACCAAATGAGGAAAACTTCCCAAACTGTCATTGGGGGGAAAGTTTGTGTTGAAATTTTTTGATGGAATCAATTGCTTGACTCCAATTAAAAATGGTAAATCAATAATACACGAGCTTTTCCATTGGTTCGGGTAATGAACTTTGCTTGACTTTTTGCCGTCTCAGACTTTTGAGTTAGATTTCCGCTTTTTTAAGTTGTCTTTTTTTTTAACCGTTGTTTCTTTCATTTTTAAACTGTGTCAGTCGTTAGGTTTTTCATTTTATCGATTTGTGAAATTAGAAATAATTATTTTAATACGCTTAAAAATAACTATAATAAGTACATTTAAAATGCTTTTTTTAAGAATACGCTTTATATAGTTTAGCTTTATGCGAATTTATACTTATACAATCTTTGAGAAATTCAAAATATGCAAGTTTTTAGTTATTCCATTTTTGAGTTCTTCAAGTTTTGATTTGGTTTGTGCGATTTTTGTCACATTAGACATATGTAGTTTCCGATCTATGTGGTTCAACTATGTAAATACGACTTGGTAGCTACGACTCAGATTTCAATGTAACAATGCAGAATTCAATGAAACAATTCTGCTTTTCTACTGTGGAATATTGTACCCTTTCATATACGTAAATCAGCAATAAATATATCAAACACTCACCCTTTTGAATTGTCATCCTTTAAAAAGAAACTATTTTATTCACGTTAATTTTGGTACGTAAATCTGTATATAAATCTTTCACCGGTTTTACATAAAACATCTTTTCTGTCTAATTCATAGCTTTATATATAAAAAAGATTGCATCTATTATATTATGTCTAAGTAAAACTTTGTATTTGATCTAAATAAGGATTGTGAAGTAAAAAAATGTTATATCCGGTTTGTAACAATGCGAGGTTAATGCAAATACTACCATTGTATAGACCCCTATGAAGGTGCTATTATATCCAAAACTCAAAATTGTCATCGTAATAGTCTTTATAATATTTCTATGGAACAGTACTTTGACTCACCTTGTTCAATTTTCAGCTCTCACTTACAAACTCACAAGTGAAGCTAATATACAACATATAAAATAGCTAAGGAAACTGAATTTTTCCGTCATTGGTTTCATTTCTTCATTGTATAGTAATAATAATATATTTAAAATTTTTATTTATAACTACCGTTGTTATTTTATATTTTTTGATAAAGTTCATTAATACTTTGGTTATTTTCACTTTTCAATACTCTTGTCAAGTATATTCCTCCTTTTCTTAATCACATTTTAGAGTGTTTTTTTTTTCAATCGTTTTAATATTAACACATTTGTGTCATTTTAATCCCACTAAGAAAATTTGAAACAAGGTAAATTTTCTGAGTATTTTTTCTTTCCCTGTTTATCTTTGTTGTCACTAAAAAGAAGAAAGGAAGAAAAATTCAAAAAGGTACGAAAAAAAATGGTAAGCTAGCATACCTAGGTTGAGGGAAAATCTGAAGAACGAATGGGAAAACGGTGGGTTCCATGACAACCGAGGGGTGCCAAAAGAAGAGGGGGAAAAACAATTTCCTCCCACGCTCTGTTCCCTCGTGATGCAAGAAGATCTCTTTGTGCGGATGCCATCCGTAATAATGTGGACGACTAACAATGAATTATATTACTAGAGGCGGAGGCGGCGAAAGATTGAGACCGAAACGTTTCATCACCTTCGATCGACGACCCCTATACTATTCTCTCTTTTTTCTTCATTCTATTTCCTAGCTGGTTTTGGAAAGGGGGGGTGTAGTAGTAGTAGTAGTTTTTCCCTTCTGTCATAAACAAAAGGGAACGAATTACCCCCCGTCGCCTCCTCCTCCTCCTCCTCCTCCCTTCGAATCGTTTTCTTGCGTTTTTACTTTCACCACAAAAGTCAAGATGAATCGTTTGCGAGTACTATGCATTGCGAATTCTTTGGAGACAGTCCAATTTGGTGATGATGCAACTTTTCACCCACAATTCCCTTAGTAGTCAACCGATAGGTTGTGGTGGTAGTATTTTGGGGTTTTAGTTTTTGACGTTGGCTAATGTACCGTGGTTGCTAATATAGAAGGTTGTCGATTTATGAGATGATGACGTTCTGCATAAACCTCTCCTTGAAGCGAAAATCGTATATATCCGAATTCACATATAATGGAAAAAGCTCGATCTTCAGTTATTTGTGCAAAACTATGGAAAAGCGTATAATGGAAAGATACGTATTAATAATACGTAGCATTCTCATGCAATGCATGGTGTAAAGAAAAGTATCTCCTTTCGCTATGATGCCGTGAATCACGTGAATGGCTCACCTTTTGAAAACTAAAAAGTTAGTTTGCAGACTAAAAAGGGGATCTTTATTAAGCATAGACGGCAAAATGGGCACACTGTTAGCGAAAATTGTATTTATTTAAAAAACGATTTAGGAAATAGACAAAAATAGGCATTAATGGCATTTTGCATGAATTTCCAGGGTCTACGTAATATCAAACTTTTACAAATCATCCCGTGCTTGTAAAAATTTGCTAAATTTTAATGTTTCTGACATTTTAGTGAGAAAATCGAATCGGAAAAAACTTGTGTATATTTGAGTAGTTTTTGTAATTTAGAGGTCACTTTTGTAAAATGAACCATGGAATTATTTAACTATGGAATTAAATCGAAATCTTGGTTAACATGAAAATTTAGTTGAATTGAATATCATTATTTCAGATTAGTACATATTAGTATATTGAAGTAATATGTTTTATCGTATCAGTATTAACAGCACCATTTTATGCATGTTTAGTTGCTTAAGATTAGTAATATAAGTAGTCATCTCGTGGTAGTATAGGTTATCATTTATGCGACTTCCATATATGCGAATTTCTTATGTGGCGAGAAACATCATGCTCGCTATATGCAAACAAAACTTGCTTTTATGTAATTCTGTGTTTTTCCTGGTGTGAAAGTAACTAACTATTAGTGACTAACCAAAAGTGAGTTAATTCACTATGGTTTAAGACAAGCTAGGTTAACATGATTAAACTAGTTCACTGTGTGACAATTCTGTACTAAGTACATTACGTTAAATTTATATAGGGTGTTTAAAAATTCGATTGTGTGAAAGAACCGAACGTTTTACGTGTGGTTTCCGTAAATATTCAGTTTCAAGTCCATTGGTGAATTCCAATTGTTTCTTCCTTTCAAACTATCGCTGGAGGATTGACGCTAATCTTTCATTCAATAGAATTAACTCGTTAAGCTGGTCGCTGGTTGGTCCCGTTTTAAGTTGGATGTACCTGAGAGACCGGTCGTTAACGTTGTACATAGAAAAGGTCAACACGAGCTCTATATATTTCATGACTTGCTCTTTGATGTCCAGTTAGGATTTAAGACGGATATATTGTGTGTGACACACGCACACTGGCTAAAACCACTCTGTGAGCTTGACAACTTGTATGACCCAAACTGGACGAGAAAGAGAATCCATTTCATCAGTCTATTACCGTAATGGCCAATCGCCGTAGTGTCTAAACGCAATTAATTCTCGATGATTGCCGATTGTTCCTGGCAAATGATGATTTTATTGCGAAGTTCCAATTATCGTTAGTGTTCGTCATGCTAATCACCACTAATACACCCAATTAATGCTCCATGCTTAAATTGATGAATTTCGGGACAAACTTTTGAGCGATATACAAGGCGACTTATCAAAACTGAATTTATTTTATAAAATATTAGACCATGTACAGTACATTGATCCCTTAATAAGATTATACTCTAATAAATTCAGGACTTCAAGCGTAGTTAGATTAACAATTGGAATGTGTAGGGAATCTTAGTTTCGTACATTGTGATTTCGTTCGTGTTTATATTAGGTTTAGATTAATATGCATTTTGGTTAGTTTACATTAAGTTAATACTGTATAAACACAGAAAATTTTCCGATTTTATGCGAGTTTTTTGTATACGATTTTATTATTATGCAACGAGAAAAACCCAACATGCTTGTTAAATGTCACTCTTATGCGATTTTGTACGGTGGTGCACAACTGAATAAACTTTATTATTTGTTCCTTTTGTAAAGTCTGGTAATTTGTTTATCCATTTTAGTGAAATTTAGATATATTGAGGTTTTAGTTTAAGACGATGCTTTTCAGAACGTAACTTTCGGATAAATTGTAAACTGGCTACAGTTCTGTCTACACTATCTTAAAGAAGAATGGAATGTTTTCGCTAAAATTTACAGATGTCAACAAAACTATTTTTTTTAAGAAAAGTATGACATTTTACAGATATGAATGACAAATTTTTGTCATCTCGCAAAATAAATTTTGAACAAAATGACGATATTGTTGGGCACGTTGGGTAATATAGCATAATTTCCCATGCTAATTAACAACGAAACAATGCTGTGCCAATGAATTGCAATCGAAAGCGGTAAAGTGGGCCAAAAATGGAGATTAACTCGTTTATTGTCGAGCATTCCGTTTAGACGGACCTTTTAGTCGGGGAGTATGTAAAAGATGGCGAAACAACGTGGTAATCTTATTATCAAATGGGACAATCATTTGGCTCGAAGCGCCTCGTGCCTTTGAACGGTGAACGTGCCGTCCAGGTTTTAATTATTTTTTAACGACCGCTGGAATTGTGACTCTTCATTGTCTCACCGAAGAATTGCCTTGCGCGGAAAAGAGCCAGCTAGTCAAGCTTTGACACGATGGAGTCTAAAATCCACCCTTAAAATTGGCTCGACGAGCCTCCTTATTTTGTGCCCTTATTAGGAAACTGGTGCACGCCTCATTCGAGATGGCAGCGGCGAATCTAATCAAAGTTGAGGTTTTTAACCCACTTTAACCGGGGGTAGACCGTGTTTGGGTTGTAAATTGTTCCAAGTTGTTGTTATCTGGTTAAGAGTTGCGTGTTTTTTTCTTTTTCTTCTTCTTCTTTTGGAAGAGTATCGTTTAGTAGACTAAACCTTTCCCGATAGATTACACACCGGTTTTGACTGGCGATGCGAAACGATAAGTTGACTGCCTAATTTGAACTTGACTCGTTATAAATTTATGAATATAAAGTAGCACGTGAGTTAGCTACGGTAGGCTTATTAGATTTTATGTGTTGCGATGGGATCTGAAAATGTGCTTTTAAGTAGTTTTGCAACGCTAATCACGTTGAAAATTTTGTGAACCTTTCAGGTATTTTTTGGATAAACATCAACTTGTCCGTTACCGAACATCAATCATTTGTTATGAAAGTTTTCCTTTTATCAGCTATAATCATGCTGGTTGTATGAGGCTTACATAAATGTAAACAACAGTAAATAGAGTTAGCATAAATAAAAGATGCATTCTGTAATTTTGATGTTAATAGATCATGAAAAAATATATACAATTACCCAGATATATGTGTGTATAGATCTCTGAAACGTTTTTTGTTTACACTTACGTGGTTATGCTAAATCCCGTGATCACGGGGTTTATCATAAAACAATGTGATTGTACATTTTAATTACAGCCCAAAACAAATTGCTTGATGGAAAATAACTCGCTATATATGTACTAGATGATGGCCTGTCAATAATGACAAAATAACATGTCTTGTAATTATTAAGTCCTTGATTCAGTAAATAATTCTCTATAGATTACATTTTTTTCTGAACTTTTGACAAAATCATCATGTTATCTAAAAATTTGCATATTTCATTCCTTTATTTAAGATTTAATCAAATATACCATCAAATCATATACTGTATGTAAACTATAATTAAATGCAGGTCACATTATTTAATTTAATAACTAAAATTTTTAATACTTTATTTATTTTGATTTAATCTAAATCACCTTTATTCTTCAACATCGACGCATATTATAGAAAGCAGGTTGTTATATTAATATAATTAAAATTAATTGACAAAATCATTGATTTTGTATTAAAATAGTTGTTTTTTAAACGTTAATTTATTTTTTAGTTGAATTTAATTCTTTTAAATTGTTTAATTTGTATTATCTGTCGCCACTAAAACTCTTTAAAGGAAAAGCGTTGTTACCCGAATGGGCTTTTCTGCTATACATAATTGCACTGCGTGGAAACAACAATCCGGGGAGCTTCTCGTCATTCTTATTGCGTTACTTCGTTCACTTGTGAATGCTCAATCAACCGCTAATTCTAATTCTAATAAATTAAAATACTTTTTAGGTACGGTATATTCATTTTTTTGGCGTAATATGATTTTTTTATAATTATATTCAAAACATAAAGTTGAAATAAATATAGCTATACATAGGAATATTTATATATACTTGTAAAAGAATATAATATTGATTGAATACAGTAATGGTAGATTTGATAATGCAAAAAAATAAAACCAAATTCTCAAAATCTTGAAATGCGAGTTTCGAAATTTTTTTTAGTGGTATTAAATTTCTAATGGTTTCTACGTAGATAAGAACTGAAAATAACAGTCAAATTTTAGAAATCTTTTTAAATCATCTGACTTCTTTTTTTATTGTTGTTTATTTTTTACTTTTAAAACATGTCATTTTATTTCACATTTTCGAGGTAATCTATTTATACCACGTCAAGTTTAGATTACTCCATTTAGAAAATTCTCCATGCAGTTCATTTTGTAGTCATATAGCAACATTATAATAGTTTGCATTAGGCTTATTTAAAATATTAATGTTTTTTTTTTAAATACACACTGTATAAAAGAATGTGTTGTAATTGAAAAATATGGTTATGTTGAATTTAAAAGTTTCAATAAAAATTACTTGTCTGCATTTTAGCAATATAAATTGGAAATTTGAAATGAATGTCGTTTAAGCCTAAATGCATTTTCGTTATATTAACGGGATTGTATTCGTACAATTTTTAAAGTGATTTTAAATAAAAAAAATAGTAAATTATTTTGAAGTACTTTTGATTTACTGGAGAAAATTTTATCACAGAGGAGAGTTTAAAATGTCATGAAAGTAAGTTAAACACATCCACGTTCATATGTGAAATTTTATATTAATTTGTGAACTGGACCAAGAAATTTAATTATAAAAAGTTTAAAAAACTAGTTAATCTTTATGATTTTGCCATTGGTTACATTTACATTTTATAAACGCATTTACATGAGTAGGTTTCTGTACAGTAACCCAATAATGTACAAGGTGCTCCAAAGCAATTTTTCACAAATTTAATTTTTTTTTCACTTGAGAGTGCACTTTTGAAACACACTGTAGGCCTATATTCGGTTTTTAAGTTTTTGTACTCTTTGTATTAGCTTAATTTGTACGTTTGTGAGTGAGCTGGGAATTGAACGTATACTCTCATCTACAGTCGTGTATGAGAATGTACTGCAAAATTCAAAGTAATTAAAAAGCATAATACGAGAACCGCATAAGTCCAATGTGAAAAAAATGGCATGTATAAATAAAAGAAATAAATAAATACAAAATTACAGAAATCAAAAATGAAATTACTCAAACTCGCATAAATCAAATATTTAATTACTCAACGATCGCATAATTTTAATTTCGCAAAATTCTAAATTCGAATTAATTAAAATTTGCATAAATCCAAACGTGCAGAACTCAAAAATAGAATCACACAAAACGCATTAAATTGAATTTTGAAATTACTAAAAAATTGTATGAGTTTTAATTCGCATAAAACGAATTTTGCGTAAATCAAAACATGCAAAAATCTACAATGGATTTTTTTTATATTTATATGTACATACAGTATATATGTATATGACAGTACGCTATATGAATAGTATGTCTTAAAATGCAATTTAATTTACAATACTTGTTTAGAATTTTGGGTATCAGTTTTCATCGTGTTTAAACTAAATTTTGTAATTCAATGGGTCATCCGGTATTTTGAAGTAAATTTTCGAAACTATACGAATGTTAGCGTTATGTTTTCAAAGATGGATTTATAACGTAAGCTTTTCTTCGTTGTAAGTATACTGTAGCTAAGCTGTTGGAAAATGTTAACTACGTGTATTATATTCATATGGAATAACAGATTCTCACTTGTAAGCCAAAATCTCGTTTGTATCATTTTCAATAGTACTGGAATTAACATTGTAAAATGTGATGGAGAAATGTGAGAATGTGTGTTCCGGTAGAGTGAGGAAGCCTTTCGGTATACGTTAATGTTTGTGTGTAACATTTTGAAGTAGAGGGCTCGCGCTATATTGTTAGTAATATTATAGAAACAGCAGTAACAGCAGCAGCAGTAGTTGCAAAAGTCCGGAAGCGGGTGCGATTTGCGAGTCTTGCCCATAAGGTTAACAGCAATTAAAAGGATCTATCGGTCTCCTGCCACGCGTACAGTCGTCCAGAACGGGCCATTACACAATTCCATCAATATGCATGAGCGCAGTTAGCGAGACGAGGGGACCTTTTCCTTTCTCCCCATTCTCTGTTTTAGTGTTCCAAACCTCCACAACACTCACTAACCATTCCACTTCATTTCACGTTTCTTAATAAAAAAAGATAAAACAACACCAACACCTCGAGTCTCTCTTAAAATCGTTGCAAATTGTCTATAGACTACTGACGTTTCCAGATTGTTTGTCCGAAGAACATTAAAGCGCTTCTCAAACTTCTCCCTCAAGACCGCTCGTGCAAGTGAGCAAAGCGATGGTTTTGAAGAAGGTGGGGGGCTGTTTTCAAAACCTTCATCAGTTTTCAGAAGAAAGGGGTAGAGAGAAAGAAAGGTAGAGCTGTGTTTTATACTTAAAAATCTTCCTTGTGGGGAAAAATTGTTTAAAAAGTTGCAAGGTTGTAATAGGGAAAAGTACAACTTTTGCATTCCAGTCGTGCATGGCCGATGTTAAAAAGTTGATGAAGTAGGCAATTTTGTCTCCTTGTGTTTATATATTTTTCTCTCTTGGCTTGTTTGTTGGTGTTTTGTTGTTGTGGGCTGCGAAAGGTTGTATAGTTTATGTTAAACTAGAGGGAAAAAAATAATTAGTGATTCTTCTCGCTCGATGGACTACTAAAGAGCTTTCCAAGTTAGGACCCAACTGGGATTTTATTTTAAACACTTTTTAACACGATGAAAATAGTTTTGGTGTCGTCGTTAGTGGACAAAATGCTGTTTTTTCAGGTTTTTTTCCTTGTTTTTCTCGTTCTGCCTACTATTTCTCTCGTCCGGCTTATCGGTCCAAACTCTTATTTTACGCTTTCCGGTTTTCAATTTTCCAATTTTCTTTTATTTATTTTTTTCTTCCTTCCTTTACAAAACTTTATATTATCCTTTTTTGTTGTTAAAGATCTCTAGAGGTTTTCAGTTTAGAAATATATATATATATACACGTTTTTTAACTTGTTGAAAATAATTAATCTTTATATCGATATGGGAATAGAAGTTCGTGAAAAAAATGTTTTTGGAAAAAAAATTGTTTGTTTTTTTTTTTGAAAAAAAATGAAACTTTTTTAATCAAATATTTAAATTAATTTGTTATTCAATTAGGTTTTTTTTTTTACGTAAGTGAAAAAAAATCGGGTGAATGATATGAATCTTCTAGTCATTTATAATCGCACACTTATACTTCTTTATGCACTTTTTTTATAAAATGCTTTTCTCATAATAAAATTTTATTTGATATCCAAATTGATACTTAACAAATAATTTTATATGTTTTGTTGTAGCCGCCTGTGTTAGCTTTCCTGTAAAACCGTGCTGCTTTCGCCTGTAACTTCCGTTTTTACAAGTCAATTTTTGATCTGTTTGTCGTGTTAGCATTATTTCGTGAATACATTCATTTTTCTACATCGCATATGGGATGTGAGATGCATATTCACGAAATTAATAATTGAATGACCTTGAAAATAAAATCCAACGACATTTTTGGTAACGTCATCGGATAACCCATGACCGATATACATTAGTAAGTTGAATCAGAATTTTTATATCGCTAATGGTTTTCGCGATATTTAGCTGTGACCAGATTTTTGCTTCCCCTTGTATACGTTAGTCAATGTATATAATACAGACATGGTATTATACAATGCCAAACCCGGTTAGGCAATGAATGAAATTAGCATTGGAATAGTTGTCAAAAAACAAATTTAGGCTAGGTTTAAATTTAAGCTTAAATATTTTTTGTCAGAGAAAATGTTTAATCTAACCTAACCTAACTTAATCAGTATTGATGTTACTTCACACTTTTTTCAAAAAGGCGAGGCATTTTGAATTATGTACAGTACATGGCTTGTAACATATATATATTATAAATCTATACTAAACAAACTATATTTTAATAGAAATACTTGTATCTTAACCTAAAGCCGTTGACTGCCATAAGACTAAGATGTTGTTTTTTTTAACTAAAACTGGGTATAAATACCAGTTTAGATGAGTTAAATAAATCAATTTTATCGTTAATCGTAAAATTAATACATACTTGTTTGTGTCAACTAATCTAAATGATAGACATGTTGCCCCCCTCATACCGGTAGCTGTACGTTAAGACGCATGTACCGAAATAAGTTTTCATGTATATTCACCAATTAATTTAATATGTACGTTAATAACTGTTTATAAATTTATGCTTTTTGATAGGTCAGCTTCGTTCACGTGTTTACTAGTTTGATGTGACAAAACAAATTTAACATCTCTGATTTTATTTTCATTTTCACACATTTTGTTTATTTGCGTTGATGAAACAAAACGGAGGTAGGTGCAAGTGTAATTTATATTTTATATTCGGCGTTTTATTGCTCATTTTTGATCACCATTTTAATGGGACTTTTCTCGCCTATCTAATTTTTCGATAACAACAATTTGCGAACAAGATTCTCACTAAAAAATCGTACGAATTCATGATCATAATTTATATATTACACCTGAAATAATAATAAATAAAAAAACTGGAAAAAACGCAAATGTAGTGAGTTCCTAAAAATGCACGCGGAAGGAAGTTGGCAACTTATTAATAAAGAACGTAAATAAAAGAACTGATCATTTGCTGCTAGTTAAGCCAGTTAGCGAATGGATTAAAAATAATGTACATATAATATATGTATGTATATATACAGTGTAGCTTTTGAGGGTTTTGCTTAATCCATGAATAATGAATGATCGAAAGCGGGAGTAGGGGGCGGTTTCATTCAAACATGCGATTTTAGAGAAGCTTTTCGACATTGGCACGTGTTAAGGTATATAGGTATATCATCGGTGAGAGAGATCATTTCCTCGATGGACCGAGTGATTAGAATCATTGGAAGGAAGTGACATTTCCATTTCCAAAGCTCCAATTCACTCCCACGAGGACTCGCCTCGTTCCCTTAATAATCTCATCATGTCATCTGAAACCTATTAACGATTGTACCGAATGAACCGAAGAAGAGACGGAAAAAGAGAAATAACAGGAAAATTTTTGGGAATAATAGACCTGTTAGAGCTTTTCGCGGTTTTGACAATGTTTTATACCAAATGTCAAATGCCGACATTAGAATATCAATTTTCTGTCTCGTTATTTTGTATAAGTTTGGAATTATTTAAACGTTTGACCATCTTTTGTTTGTTTTACTACAAACAATTACATTAATAAAACTGCTTACTCGTCATATACTGCCATATACAGATGTACTGTATATACCGGACGTGGCATTCCCGTTTCCTCTTGCTTCATAAAACCCTGTTCCATGTTTATCATCCCCATCTCATCATCATTTCTGTATTTCTGATTTAAATAAAGTCTGAGGGCCAGCTGTAAAAGCCAGTCGGTGCCCTCGTTAAACCCCAAGTATCTACCTACCTATACCGGACGTACATAATGTAAAAAATTCATCTTTGATTTTTCCATGTTTCGATTTATGCCAATTTCGATTTTATTCGCATTTCGATATGTGCGGATTTGGATATATGCGAATTTGGATATATGCACGAATTAAAATGCACGAATTCAATTTAGGCTTGTTTTGAGTAATTGCATTTTTTATGTCTGCACGTTTCGATTTTATGCCAATTTCGATTTATGCGAATTTCAATTTATGCGATTGTTGGTTTGTTGAATAATTCAATATTTGATTTATGCAAGTTTTGAGTCATTCCATTTTTTATTTCTGCAATTTTCGATTTATTGATTAATTTATATATGTGATTCTTTTTTTTTTACATTGGACATATGCGGTTTTTTATTTATGCGAAAGACTTATTCGGTACTCTTTATATGCGTTTTTTTTTTGGTACATTGGACTATACTGTAACAACTGTAGATGGCAGTATACGTTTAATTCCCAGCTCACTCACAAACTCACTCACTCACAAATGAAGCTAACATAAAGAGTATTAAACCTATTACAAGTACAGTAGATTCTCGCTAATTGGACTTCAATAATCTGATTTCTCAGTAATCCGGCTTCCTGTCGTGATGTCAAAAAAAACGGGGTTACAGCACTGATATCAGTAAATGAGACAGTATAATACCATAGATAGTACGTACTGATCGTGTTTTTCTTTACATATCATATATCAGTTATTTCGGTGGTTTTAAACACTATATAAGTAAACATGCAACATTAAATGAAAAATTAAATTTTTCATACACGCCTCTCAGTAGACCGGCACCCGTCTGCGCAAGGAATGGCCGGATTAGCTAGATTCTACTGTATTGATTTGTAAGGTTTTAACGGGGTTTGCAGTTTTGTTAAATTGTCGAATTTTTCTTAGTTTTTTATATAGTTTTTTTTTTTTGTAACTTGGTTTTGTTCACCTTTACTTTTTCACTGACTCTTTTTTATATATATATATATATATTATCTATTTTTATTTTTTATTTTGTAAGCTAGTTGTTTTTGACACCCAACCTTTATCTGTTTTTCTCACCAGCTTGGATAAACATTTTATCTCGATACAACGCTCATCTGACGGTCTTTGATAGATTGGAGTGCTAAAATCGATGTTGGATACAGCCTACAATTTTTTTCTACGAGTAACCTACACGTAAAACATTACCTATTTTTTTAACACACAAAGCCCATCAGATAAAAATCTAAACAAAAAAATGAGCCAAACTGATTTTCAAAACGTAGACTCAAGCCTAGATGTTATTAAATCTTGATCATGAATCGGCGTTTTGAATCCACAACAAAGATTAATACTTTATGACGCAAGTTTTAGATTATACAGTACATACAAAGAGATGTAATTTCTCTTAAAAGTAATTCGACGCAAAACAAAACAAAATCGTATCTTATAAAATACATAATCTGTCACTGTTTCTGTTACGCAATATTTTGAATTCGAAATAATAATGTCACCTGTTTTTTTCAATAATGATCACTGATTGCTTAAATCACGTGTCAATATAATTGTAACAGATATACTGTTAGGATTGATTATCAGGAATATTGGTCACGTGATGGTTTCAAACAATGAAAAAAAACAGAACAAACAAACTCGAACAAAACTCGCCTAAATCGAATAAATCGTTACTCAATGCTAAGTTGACTTAATTCGCATAAATAAACTTACAGAACTCGAAAATGGTTTTTCTCAAAATTGAGATTGATTTTTTTACAATTTCAGTGGTAATTTTAAACCAATGTTGACACAAAAATATGAAATAATTTTTACATAATAAATTGTATAAACATGTTAGGAAGAGGATATGTGGTTGTCTTTAGAAATAACGTAATAAATTAACGAGAAGTGAATAGATTTTTTTTTCCTATAGGCGTATATTGAATTTATTTTAGACTTTTACGTCAAGAAACTTCAGCAATCTTTCTTCTCTTTCCGTATCTCTCGATTGCCGAACTTTAAATTAAACACAACGGCAAATCTTGGAAATCATACGGAAATCATATTGAAACATTTTATGGTGATTGTTATTTAAATGACTGTCTCGCTTTTCCGGAAGAAAAATAAAAAGGCAAAACGTTGCCAAAAGGGAAAAGAGAAAAGTCGCTTTGTCCTTTGGGGCTCGTAATTCGTGTTTCAAGTAAAAGGGAAAATTAAGTTCACTGTCACTGTCAACGTGGTGTAGCGAAATCTCTAATGGTAATTGAAAAATCTTTTCCCCCTTTTCTTCCAACGTTTCGGATAGGTTCCTGTTATTGCTTCTTCTTTTTCTTTTTGTGTCCATCGACTCGTTTCTTCTCTTTCCTTCGTCTTCCATCAGACTTTTCCTTTTTCCGTTTAAAAAAAAAAAATGGGTTCTTGAGGGTTCCAAATTTCTGGCCCCAGCTGCGCCCAACTTTTGCCCAGGCCATGTCATCGTGAAAATGCGACTGTGTCATTAATTAATACGTGCGTTAGGAGCCTCGTTTTCAGTTTCCGATTCGATATTCATGAACCATTTTCTTGGCGCAAATGGAAATCGCCAGAAGCGGTTGAAAAAGAAGACGATTTGGAATTTCCAACAAGATAGGCGCCAAGATTGGAAAAGCCTTCCAATCGTCAGTTTTGTCTTTTAACGTATCATTCACGCTAATTGTTACACTTAAGGTTACATTTTCTCTTCATTTTGACTTTCTTGCTGCTGGGTATCGCAAGTTTTACATTTTGCAAAAAAAAAAAGATTCTCAGTAATCCTCAACATTTCCTCAGTAGTTGCATCAAATCACAGGAATAGATTTCTCAAGTTCCAATTTTTTTTTTCTCCAATCTATTCATGGTTTTTTTTTTTTTTTTGTTATATGAAGGGAATTGGATAGGGAAAAAATCGACTTTTTATTTTTTTGCTTTATCCACTTCTTTTTTCTTAGAAGAAGAGAGGACCCCTTAGTCGTCGTCCTCCACGAATTGGATAATCAGAGAAACGGACTGAAGAAGATTGAGCTCAAATTATTATTGATTTCTCCATTGCCTAGCTGCAAGCAGATTTACAAGGGTCTCGCGCGAGAGGGGCCATCGACCCAATTGCAACAAAACCAATACTTACACATTTTCCACACTCGTGCATCACTGACTCGCCACTCGACGATAAACCTGTCTGAAACTGACACCTATTACTACAAAAGAGAAAGACCCCAAGTGATACAACTGACTTTCATTATCAACCTCTCCAAAACACAATTCATTCGTGTTTTTTATTTTATTTTTTATTTTCTGTGTGACCGAAATTAGATTTGTTGTGAGTATTTTTTGACGGTAAATGAAAAGTAAGAGATTTGACAAATATCGGACAACACAGAAAAGTATCTTTTTTTTATAAAAAGAAAACGTTGGAAGTCATAGTAATAGTCATAGAAGTAATAGTCAGCTGGTCACATCATCATCATCATAATTTTTGTTGAGTTTGTTGGCCACGAAAAGATAATGTTAAATAATAAAAAAAATTTAGTTGGGCTTTTCGCCTTGGCTTTTGGTTTTCGTTCGCTGTCACTCTCATCATCGTAAGACATTCGTTCATTGTGCACAACTTTCTCTCTCTCTCTCACACAAATTTTTTTTTGTTTTTGCTTTTTAACTGTCGTCAGTAAGTGTTAATTTTAATCAAGGGCTGACAGCGCTTAATTCGGAGACACGAAAGCGTGAAGTCTGCAAAGAAGGAGTTGGTGGAACGTCTTAATCTCCTTGTGGCGCTCCCAGTTTAGGCTCCCTGCACCTAATACCATTTTCGCCCGAGTTAATTTCCTCCAAACACTAATCAATAAAACAAATTTCACTCGAGACTTGGTTTTCCTTGCAAGAAGTTTCATTCGTAAAAAAAAAAATTCTTTTTGTTTTCACTCTTTTATTTTTTTTTCAATTCGAGATATGTAAAAGAAAAAAAAACAATAAAAGTGATAATGGCGTTGCATTTTGCACCTTATAGAATAGAGTTGAGTTTGAATTATTTTTCTTTATATACTTTTGTCACTATCTCTTTCTCGGATAATAATAATAATAATAATGGAAAAAAAAAAATTCTGCGCCTAGCTTCACATCGTCGGCAAACAGTTCGCCAAATGGTTTCCGAATCGATTGTCAATTTTAAAAATTTCCGTCAGGACGTTCCGTATTGAATGGCGGAAAGTGGAATTCGTTCGATTGTGAATTTAATAAAGACTTGTTCTCGGTGCCCTTTTTCGTCCGTACTAGAATTTGATGATGGAAACTTTTTTTGTGTGTGTGTCACAGATTCCTTTCCAATTGTCTTTGATTTTTTAGTTTAAAGAAAATTGTTGTTTTATTTATTGGAAATGAACCGAAACAATCCTTGAGCGCCGATTTTCTTGACAAAACAAAACAAAGTATAATTAAAAATAATTTTCAAACTATATTTCTTATTAAATATTTTCTCTGCCCCAAAATATGGTTCACATTTTGTGGTAAAATTTTACGATTATGGACAGTTCAAGGGCAGAATAAGTTTGTTTAATGGTAATCTAAATGTGGTCCTTTTTCTGATATGTGAGTTAGTTGGTCAAACTTGCAAATTTGTTTGTTTTTTTGAGACTGTGTCATGTTATGTCAAAATGCATGCAATTTGAAATGACATCCGTTGTGACTGCAAATAATGAACATACGGCTTCAGAAAATTATGCTTCACATAGTCGACACACTAAATCAAAATAATTGACAGTTGAAAGCGAAGTGTAATATTACAGCTAATGTTACGCTTACAAGCTCGACAACCTACTTGAGCCCTAAGTTTTGGATCATCCTGTATAATAATTTAAAAATATATAATAATCATAGTAAGCATATGAGTAAATAAAATAATGCACTCTGAAGTACATAATAACTTCATAATTTATGCAAGTCACATAAAAATTTGAATTGTAATGAAGTTACTGTGAGAAATGTAAATCATAATTTGGGACAACAAAAAACCGCTAAATGTAAACCATTTGCCATTTGGGACAGAAGTATACATTTTTTTTTACATTGTAATAAAAACTATTATAAGTAACATTTTTATAATTTTCCGCTTTTGTATTGAAATTGGGTTGATGATGAAAATAATTATCACTAAAATTGATTTTTGTAACATTAAAAAACGATTTTCCAAAAATTTTATTCGGTATTAATAATTTCGTTTTAATAATTATTTCAAGTTAATAATTATTTCCAGATATATTTATAATGAAAATCGTATTATTTTTCGTATTCGTGCGATGCACAAGTTTGAGTGGATTACATAAAGTGCATAATTTGTTTGATTAATGTAGCTTGGTAACATGTAATCGTTAAATATGAATTTTGTGACGAGCATTTGCTATTATCTCAGAGGTGAAAATGCATTCCATTTATTTCCGTTTCGCACACAAAAAAACACTATAACCAAACAAAAATTGTATTTGTTATGCAGGCAGGTTGCCAGTTGCAGTGAAATATTTTCCGAGAATTTTTGGAATTCGTTTCGATCTTTCTGCGAACTGTTTACAGTGAACAAACAATTTTTGTTTTATACAAAACAATTTTCTAGCTTGAATCAAAACTCGGATTGTTGTGTTTTTTTGTTTGTTTGTTTTTTGTTGACATGATTTCAGTGAGTAGTTCAAAGATTCAAAATATTGACACAGTTAACGATATTATTAGATTAAGCTTTTTCCAACGGAATTGTTTGGATAATTCGTTTTAATTTCTTTTATCTGTTTTCCGAGTAATTTGAACGCACGATCGCGAAAATTTATTAAAAACGGAATTTGTTTTTCTTTTTTTCGGTCGATAAGCTTTGAGTGTCATTGAATGAAACTTGTAAAATTTAAAGAAGAAAACGTGTCGTTTAAGCAGGGAATTAAAAAATTTAAGTTTATTTTGAAAATTTTATTTACGTTAAAACAAACATAATACATAACAAGAAAATATAGAGCGTTGTTTATTGAGATATTGTGAATGTAAAAAGTTTTGTTCTATAAAAAGTGAAAAAAAAAATTGGGTACTTTAGATTCCCGTACCGTTTGAGGCGCTAGTGACCTGGCGTATTGTTGTTTTAATTGACTTAAACTACTTTTTACGGGTATAGATAGTAGTATTTTATGTTTAATACAGACATAAATTGGTATTTATACTATAAATAATTAGTTGATATTATTAAAAATAACACTAGCGCCACAAGAGAGACGGGCAGTTAACCTCAATTGTATCAAAAAATGAAAAACTGAAATGAAAACTGAAACTAAAATAACAAAAAAAAATTTAATCGAAAGTGAACATGAAAAGGTTGAAAGCTTAAATTTAAACTGAAAACTGAAACATAAACAGAAAATTGTATCAAAACTTTTCAGATTAAATTTACCGTTTAAAACATTCATACAGTTATATCTGCAAATTTGAACAATTTTTCAATCGTTTGCTAAGATATTACTGTTTTCTACTCTTTTCTAAGAAAGGCTACTATTTGTTCAAGTTTTCGTTCATCTTTACTTTGATTAAAACTATTTTCATGTCGACGTACGTTGAAAATGTTTATTCTCTCGTAAGAGGGTAATTCTACACTAAAATTACAGTACTGTTAGACTGTACTACTCACACTAGGAAAAAATTTATTTTTTTGAAGTTTCGCATCTCATACTGTAGAGACAATTTAGTATGTACATAAAAGAAAATCATACAAATATTTAAGTTAAGCTTTGTAGGACATGATTTAAAAAATATATTAGCTTCATTTGTGAGTTTGTTAGCTTTTGAGTGAGTTTGTGAGTCCTTAAACTGGGAATTGAACGTATACTGTCATCTATAGAAATGTATGATATGTTGTATAGTCAAATGTACCAATCGTTTTGCATAACGTGAGAATCACATAAAACGAAAATCGCATAATGTATCAAAAATCGCACAAATTGAATCGAAAATTGCGAAAAATCGAAAATGAAACTACTCAAAACACGGGTAAATCGAATATTACATTACTCAAAGATTGCATCGTTTTATATTCGCATAAATTAAAACTTGCAGAAATCTAAAATGGAATAACTCAAAAACTCGCAGAAATCGCATATCAAATTTTTCTGAAGATCGCATATTTTTTTATGGCTTATTCAGTTTTTTGTTGTTTTTTTTATAAATTGTGTAAAAAAATTTTGTATAAACTTTTTTTTGGTCCTAACTTGACTAGTAATAAACTCTTAACACTAAATCTAAATTCTTCTAAAGCGAAACTATATGAAGCTTATTTATAAAAATCATTTTTAATAATCATTGTTTTTCAAATGAAAACAAATAACTGCACAATTTTGTTTTCACGGAAAAAAGGAATTTTCTGACTGGTGTACCGGTAGGGGTGTTTTTCTTTTTAATATTTAACACTAACATTTTTTAGACAATATCTGCGGTATTCGTTGCACGTTTTTTTGTATTTTGTTTGTCGATTGCACACGTTTGAAAGTTGTTGCTGCTGTTGGTTTATTTGACGCTCCGTTTTGCACGTGGCTTCATTAGGATTTAAACGTTAACCAATAGAATAGAA
>JAQIWH010000140.1:0-69687 GCA_034695005.1 Cryptops parisi
TTCGTTTTTAGTAGTTTATCTATGTTTACAATATAAATCGAGTGAATTAAACAACGTATGTCAACTTATCTCCACCTAATTCGATGTACCCCATATGGTGTTTCAACGTTCCCCTGGCCAGGTGTAAAGCAAAACATTTTTCCTTTGAACTTCAAAGGCCTATTTTGGGGCTAAACAAGTATGTAGAAAAAAATCACCCTTGAAAAAAATGTAGCTAAAATAGGAAGCTATTGAACCGAATTGGTTTTTGTTTTTGTGTTGATTGAAACAAAAGACAAACAAAATTTTTTTTAATGTGTTTTATTGTAATTATATGTCTCTTTAGGATGCAATAAAAGTTATAAACAAATAAATTGAGTTCATTGCTGAAGATGTATTTGTTCAAAAATTATAATTTCAAAAAAAAACTAAAAAATGTTTCAATGTGCCCAGTCTCCCCATATCTAAGCTGGACTTGCGAAAAACGTTTTTGTGGTTTCAACTAACTACAGCTCTTGTTCATAAAATTAGAATAATTTCAACGAAATGTTATACAAGCCAATAACAACAAAGGTGGGCATTATTAATAGTTTAGAATATCTATAACTATAAATCAAAAACTTTAGAATAACTTTAAATTGGCAGAAGAACCTACACATATTGTACATACCGCGCTAATATTTGGTCTGGCTACCTTTAGAGCAATTACTGCTCTTAAATGTCGTGGTATTAAGCTGATCAAACCCTTCAACTAATCAGAGGGGATGGCTGACCACTCGCCCACTACCGTGTAGATAATATTCTAGGCATTCCATTAGCCTGTTTTGCAGAAAATACTTTCCCATTCTTACCTCGTGCTTGACTGAAAACACCACATTCTTGATGTAATTTCAACCCGCGTTAGCTTATGCTTGTGTAATACAAGTGAATCTTCCTTATTCTGTGAACTGGTATTATTGTTCTCTCTCATGATTCATGTGAATCAATTGGAGGTATAAGCGATTTTACCAAAAATCAACAATACTGTTACATTGGTAATAAGAATAACCCAGATCTGTGGAGGAATGTATTTTGTGTTGTAACATTGTCACTAGATAGTTGGTTGCACATTATTTAATGTTCACTTTCCATAATAACACCCTTGTGCTATAGCACAGGCTAACTACTAGTGAGTCAATAATCAGCAAGTAAAATGCAAAATGTTTGCTTAGCAAAAAATTACACTATTGATGATACCCACACTTTTGCTGCTGCATATATTGGTGTGCATTTCACTTATATTGGAATATTTTTACACTTTTGTAAGAAAACAATGTTAAATAAAATTGTATAATGCAGCGATTTTGACTACTTATAAGAGTTTTTGTCATTGCCTTGTATAACCTTACCCCTTACCAACATTTCTTGGAGATTATTCTGGAACATTTGGTTACATTGCCTTTTGCACACTTAACCTGACCAATTTTGTTAGTCATGTGGGCACCCATAATGGAGTATTGCAAAAGTCGGGGCTGTTGATAAACATGTTTTTAGGCTTTTATTCATTTTATTTTTGTATTTCATTTTACAACATACAAACAAAACAACAATTAATCACAAATTGACGTGGCTAAACAACGTGTTAAAAAGTTGCAAGTCTTTATGTGCATTGACAAGTTAAAACGACAATTCTTGATGGACAATATTGGTCCAGCCCCAACCCACCATTATAGCGAGGGGTAGGTATAGTGAGGTACTGTATAACAGGCTTTTAGGAGATTTTCACTTGTCGCATATATGGCTAAATATTAAATATAAAACTCGTAAATTAAGGATTCCTTGAATGCAATTTTCAAAATTATTACCTTCAGAACTTGTCAATTTTGCACAACTGATAGCCATTTAAGTTACACCCCCACACACAGGTTTTAGTTTAAGCTAATGATGTAAGCCATGCGACGATGTCACCCATTCTTGCTTCACTTTCTCAGCAAAACAATGAACTCTAATGAGATTAAATAGCAATATGAATGATTAATAATAATAATTAGTTCCAAGCATGTCTGCTGAAAAAAAAATATTGTTTCATTGTTAATGTGAATGGAAAATATTTATTGGACTACAAAATTTTTATTACAAAAAATTAAAATACAACAGGCCCTATTTTTTTTTTAAACATACGATGTTCAGCATAACCAAGGAATGTTAAATCTACAGATAATCTATTAGTATACATGATTTGCATGAGTACGTCCGCACATGAAACCGGAAAACAATAGCTAGCACTACTTTGGTTTTTTGTTCCTGCGCACATCCGTTCTTGTTGTGCTGCACAGCTGTTAATAATACATTTTTAAAATCAATCAATCTACTAATTATTTTAATAAAAATCGAAAGATAGCATTTAGATTTTCATTAATTACAACTACTGAACCTGGCCACAAAAAACACACACACACACAAAAATAAAAACTTCCTTCATTATGTAACACATTGTCAAGCCATTCCACATAGTCGCAAATTCAATTGGAAAAATAAAATAACGATGGCTGTTGAAACTGTTGTTGTTTTTTGTTTAAGTGTCAAAAGCACCCGAATATATTAAGCAGAAAACACACTGAGGTTTTTGTTTTTACACTTTTTCTCTTACCTAGTTTGTGTTTATAGCATTAGATTTTTAAAAATGTCGTCTAGAGTCATTTTATTGTTTTGGAATTCAAAACATTGCCAGTTCACCATGAGAGTTTTGTCTCCACTTCCTCGGCAACAAACTCAAATGAGGAAAAAGCGATGGCAACTCTAAAAAAATAAAGTTCCAAGTTTCATGGTTGACATCTTTTCAATGTTTTTTGTTTTCTCTTTATTAAAATAAATACTGTACGTATTTACAATATTTCTCGTAACCGCTCGTGGTGCCTCGGAAAAGTGGTGTATAATTATAAAAGTAGAAACAAATTCTCATAATGAGTTGACAATCGATGACCCCCACATATAAAAATGTCACGAAAAAAAGTGCAGATATACAATTGCTTTTTCATGAACATTGACTAGATTAGTAAAATTTTTTGTTTGTTTTCCGTAGTAGTGGCAGTTGTTGTTCCATTGGAGCAAAATACACCAAAAGAAATGCCTGATAACTATGGAAGGGGTAGTAGGTAATTTTTTGTTGTTGTTGTTGTTGTTTAAAACGATATTCATATCTTTTGACAATACATTATAAATAGTTTGGGTCTAATTTTCTATCCCTAACTAAAATTATCAGCACCATAAAACATGTCTAAAAAAAATTTCAGGCATAAAAATTGATTTTTTTTTCTTACTTTCTTTTTTTGTACACTTTTTATGCCATTAGTCAGCACTGATTACAAATAACAGCATTATCACAGTTACAGTTCAAAGACAAAGGTAAAATCACTAAGACCAATCCATATTGAGTAGCTGCTTTATACAGTAGTAGTAGTATAACACGTGCTTGTAGTTTTGTGACATTATTATTTATATTTGAATATTTAAGTGAAAAACAAAAGGGAATACGATGCTGGTGATAAATTCCAGCTAGCGTGCAGGAACTATTTCGTCCCTTTTTTTGGTTTATTTATTTTATTTTTTTTACTGTCACACAAAACGGAGCCTGCTGATCATATACATATATACCTGAATATATATGATTGTTTCCATATATTATTCGAGAGAGAAATAATTATGGCTTCTTCTACATACGTAAAAATGATAGTTTTTTAGCTTTTTAGTTTACATCATTAACTTTTTTTTTTTTTTTGAAAAGCTTTATCTTTCTTAAAATAAAATATGCCAAAGAAAACACAGAAGATAATAGTGGAATAAAGTCGACGCGATGAAAAATAAGTTGTACACCACTATCCACGTATTGCTGAGACTAATAGGCTTAGGAGTCACTAATTTCTTACTGCACGAGGACGGCAGGTCGGGAAAATGTCCAGTTTCGTAGTATGTTTCGAGCATTCGCTCCTTTTCAACCCAACGGTCGTACAACCAGTCTGTGAGATCTTGCATGCCCGTTGGAATCTGAAAAACAACTTCATTTTAAGTCAGTTTCTCAAAACATGGTCTTAGAAAACCCTCGGGAAGGATTTCCAAGACTTTTACAGGAGGAGGCCCTTGAATTCACAATTTCATACAAGGTGTTCTTGAAAGGTCTAGTCACATTTTAACCACAGATGCTACGCATGAAAACAAAGCAAATAACCCATTTAAACATGGGTCCAGAAATGCTTTCTTCTGAGATAACAGGCTGAAGTCATGTAAATGCATAGGCCTATGGTTTCATAACCACTGTAAGTATCCTTTTTCGGACTGTTTTATTTTTTTTGTGTTGATGCATAGCATCTGTGATTAAAATTTGATTACATCTTTCAGGAATATCCTGTATACTAAGATGCTATTTGCAACCTAAATGTAGAAAAAACTAATTAATAACAATAATAATGGCCCAGATTTGTGAGAGAGGCGAACGCTTTAGCCTCGTCTATCGTGCAGTATCCTCTTTCAAGTCAGCTGTTACTGGTGGTTGTTAAAATCGAAACCAGTCAAAATTGTAGCATCCTGTCACTGGATGAAGTTGGTGGGAATATGCAGGCACCCACATTATTGTTCACTTTCCCTAATAATAACACCCTTCCCATGCTATAGCACAGGCCAAATACTAATATTAGAATATTCCATTATTAAAAATTCGTTGAACATAATCAAGAACATAGTCATACCTCCTCAATGGGATACCGCCTATAATGTAGCGTCGTAACACATGGAGATCTCGAACCTGAACATATCGCGGGCAAACTTAGAGGCTCCTTATCTGGATACCCCATTGTGATATCTATCACCCACTTGAGAGGCTCTTGCTTTTTGTCCGACTCTAGAAAGCGAGATTAGAATTTCATAAAATATGAATAAGTCTCAACTGCCAAAATGCATTTTGAAGTGTATTCTAGTTATTTACCATGGGGTATCCTTTGATTGTGTTCAAGTTTGCTTAATGATGTGGAACAGACAGAGTTTTCCTTGTTTTCAACGGTAGTAGTATCGGGATTCTCACTAATCTTCTGTTCGACTGGATTGAGTGTCGCGATGATGGCATGCATTGCTCCCAAACGTGGGAGTGAAACTAGATCTAGATGAGGAAGATTGTTCTTCTCGGCATACCTGTTTTAAGGGATTGTATATCATCATTACACTTGTTCTGCGCAATATTGTTACAGTAGAGTTGATTATCCAAACTATTTGGGTATGACACTAATGGAACATTTGCTCAAACTGAATGAAATTGACTGATCAACTTGGTGAAATTTCACTTATAAGATGTTGCTGTACATAA
Source organism: Cryptops parisi (assembly GCA_034695005.1). Taxonomy (NCBI): domain Eukaryota; kingdom Metazoa; phylum Arthropoda; class Chilopoda; order Scolopendromorpha; family Cryptopidae; genus Cryptops; species Cryptops parisi. The sequence goes on from JAQIWH010000140.1 coordinate 5,312, forward strand.
AATACAAAAATAAATTACTGTATGATCATTTTTGTATAATTTATTTAAATTTTATCAAATAAGACGGGGTGCTGCTCAGATGTTCAACACTACTGTACAGATATTTACACATATTTTTACAGCAAGTACAAAATAAAAAATAGTACAACTTTTCAAAACATAACAAATTATAAATATTTTTGCAGAGACCTTTGACTGGTAGCCTTGCGTTTCCTTAGAAAACCACCTTCAGGAAATAGAACCAGCCACTTCCTATGGCGCATCGAATATACATTTACCAAGTGATCACACAGGTTCTGAATCTGATTTTGTCTTACATTTTTCCCCTATAAAAAATTTAAAAGAAAAGATAATTTAACAATATTATCACAGCTTATGTGGCACACAGTGTGCAAATTGTCTCTTGTCACATGAAATTCTTTGTCTAGCAATTTGTGCACAGCTGTGACACCAGGCTTCTTGCTCAACCAGTTTTCAATAGTCGAGCAAGAAGCTGACATCACAGTGGTTCCCAAATTATTTGACTTGCCACATCAAAACTTGTGTATCATAAGGGACCAGTTAGACAACTTGTACAGAATGCTTATTTAATATTCTAGAAACACATTTTGACTTAAAAAGACATGTAAAGATTAAAAGTTCATTATTATTTTTGTCTTGTAAAAAAGTACTGGATTTGCAGCTGTGTAAGTCAGAACTGCTACATGGTAGTGATTAGATAACGCATCATTGTAATTTCATTCAATCCATAACATTACTGTACGTTTCCATAACAAAAACTGAAAACATACTAATTATCTACAGGTCTTATTTCCCCCCCCCCCCCATCATTATAGATGGACATTCATCCAGTATAAAAACAGTTAAATCTGCCTAAACGAAACGCAGTAACATGTCTCTAACTTAGTAAGAACGATACAATATTAAAGTAGTAATAAAAACATATTCTTACAGATTGAATAAAGAAATCTCCATGGATAATGGAAACGAGTCCAAAATTGGTAAACTTGAAGTGCTTATCCATAAGCCACATCATGTTCGGTACTACACTACCCTTATTCTGGAAAGCAGCCATGAGAATAGGCACGTCTGCTGTTGACTGATGGTTGACCACCAGCAGGCACTCCTGGTTATAGCACGCAGAAATATCGTCACCGACCTCTTCAACTGCCCAATTCGAAAAGATAAAATAAAAAATGAAACCGAAAGTTGTATCCTTGTTGGTAGTCATGTCAATGCGATCATGACCATTTTCTAAAACAACAACTACAAAACGCATTACTGGTATAGCCTGCCGACCAACTCCATGATGCAACCATAGTAAGAAGCCAGTGAAAGATTTTAGCTTCGATCATCCAGTAAACCTGAGGCTTCCAATATAATACTGGTAGCAACATCACCATCCATAATGTGTATGTAGGTATGCAGTACAAGTTGTTAAGGGTGACGAACACGACGCGTAGAATGCAACGAGCGTAATGCAATGCTGTTGCTTGATCCATTTTTTTCCGTTGCAGCTACAACTTGTGTGGGGATTTTCTAATCATAACTGTGAAATGTTGTAGATCTACTACATGCTGTCAAATTCTAGAAACAAATGCTGCAAGTATATATAAAAAAAAAATTGTTACCTTTCTATGTGTTAATAACTCATTTAAATACAAAATTAAACATCAAAAAAATAAATGCACAGATTAAATGTTTTTGTTTGTTTTTTGAGGCGCAGTTTTTTAGATGACGACAACTGGATAATAATTACTTGTAACTAAGCATTTCAATAATTCTAGCACCTGTCATTGTTGATGAGTTATCAGCTAGTAGTTTAAATATAATGATGCATATTGTAAAATGTGTTCAAAAAAAGCCTCAAAAGTTAAAAAAAGTTACACAAAAACAGCTGCCAAGATTTTTAAAGTAATCCATACAGTACTGTACTCGAACTGAAACATTGTATCGGTGACAAATCATAACATTTTCAGCATTATCATCATCATGTCACATGTTTCCTACTAAACTTCATATTCATAAGGATATAATAGATATTACTAAGCCGATTCTGTTTTCATTTCCATATATTACCGTACGTACAAAACAAAATCAACAAAAACAAAATGATTTGCTAATGTTTTAATCATAAATCGAACTGCTAGGCTTATATTTTACATAATTTTGCTGAATGTTTTCGGAAAAAAAAAATTTTAACGTTACATTTTTTTTCTTCAAATCCTTCACAGTAACCGTTCACGTGCTACAGCGTGAATTACCTTCTAGTGGCCTACATAGTTTCCTAGCTCTGTGTATGTGTCCTCTATAACACAGGTTAAAAATTTACATATAATTTAAATTTTTTTTTTGCTAGTACCCGTTACTGATGATGAGTTATTAGCTAGTAATACGTTTAAACTTCTACAAACAAACAGGATTACAAAACACTTTTTCGAATTTTGTTATGCTGCTATGGAAAAATACTCAACTCAGAAAATGGATGGAAAGAAAATTGAAAAGATTTGTTATAAACCCAATGAAAATAAACAGACAAGGGAAACAGACGCATCAACATCCTCCTTTGATCAATAGCTACACAGGACAAGGTCCCAAATCTTGGATATCATTGTATCACCCTAGCTGATATCGTATCAAGTTGAAGGGACTTTTAGCTATTTAATAGTGAAAACTGAAGCTTTTTTTATAGGTTAATTTTATCGATCATGTATCTTTCATATTTGTAGCAAGTTCTTATAAAAGTTAAATTTTTTCAAAACTTTAGCAAACATGAAGCGTAACTAATTTAGTATTGAGCGATTTAAGATGCATGTTTTAGTTATGTAATTGTGGTCATTTCCTGAGTAATGAGTCATAGAATCTTTTTATTCTGCATATTTTGTAACAAAATATGTATGTAGTCTCAATTTAGTACCGGGTCAATACCGTCGATGAAATAATTCAAAAGATAAGGGCATTTTTTTCTTGTATACACATATTGACATACTAGTGGCTATCTTGGCGTTCATTGATTAACCTGACAAGATTAAACTATTCTCCAAACGCTTTACATTTGATGTTTTAAGCACCCCCCCCCTAACAAGCTGAATCAGGATTTTAACTAGTTCAGTAGTATCGTGTTACTATAGTCACGGATAATGTTATCAATCAACTATCATCATAATCCACACTGTTTTAATGTGTTTTATCAATCGTTTAATGTTATCAGGCAGTTATTGTTATCAAATAACACTCGTCACAAAGTGATCATAATAACCGGATTCCACCGTATAACTAAACACGTGAAGTTTCATTTGTGGAACACGTATCGACCTTTCCAGACGATAACCACTTAATCGACAATTTCAAGTATCCTCCACTTTTTTTGGCGATTTGATACTTGACACTGATCTTTAACCTTGATGATTCTTATTACATGGTTTAAAAATAGAAATATTTTGCTGTCCAAGACCAACATCAAATTTTGAGGATCCCCGTATACAAAAAAAGTGTCTATTATGTTAATGAATAAAAACACAATATTCTAACAATATATTTCTTAATAAAACTAGCTTTGTTGTCTTTTAACTATTACTATACTTTTTTTTAATGCTGCACATTAAAAAGTTATTGCCAACAATCCCAACACTTGAAATGGGTGTTACACACTACCATACATTAAAAGCACATATTGCATTGAAATTGATTTCATAACGCAACAATAATAACGCAGCTCAATCATTCAACAACAAAACTCCAAACTTTATGGTCTATCAATTAAAACTATTTACTGTAAACACATCAATGTAACAAGCTAGGCTTGTGCAGCACCACAGACAACAACAACAACGTGCCCTTATGCATTATACGAGGCAATTGTTTTGTTATACACGCTAACTCGATTTACATACTTACAATGCTCGATGAGTATTTCAAAATAATAACCTAGCAAATAAGATCCGGGACAATGCCAGAGTGATGTCAATCATAATAACTCGCAACACACCATGAAAATGCTATTATATTCTTACTCCCGTGATGTAATGCTACTGAGTTTTGAACTCCACTGCAACTCGATTTCACTATCACCCGAAATGCTTTTTCAGTTTCGACACGAAATGTTGACGTTAGGAAAGCTAATTTTTTGTTTCCTCTTTCAAATTAAAAATTATTGAGCGAAGCAGATGATTGTGTAATAAGCATCAAATGAAGCATATGTTATTTTTTTTTTCTCTCTATTGTTTGGTTTACAGTCGATGGTTGTGTGTATTTTTTTAGGATTCCACATTGTGAAATTGTTTAGTTTGTTGTTTTTTTTTTTCAGACCAGTTGTGTTTCAGCCAATCAAGTTTTGAGGATATCCATGAGACATTTTTGTCCATTGATTCTGTGATTGCCTTGGTTGCTGTTTGTGGAGCTAAAAATATCTGCGGTTCGGTAGTGTTTACCAGTGTTTTTACACATTTTTTCGGAAGGACAACTTATTATATCTTATTGTAAAGCTTCCTTTGCTGAAAAATGGCGAATTTCGAAACCCATGATGATGGTCCTGGCTTTGTAGGAATCAAATTTTGTCAGGAATGGTAAGAAACCTAGGCCGCGTTCACTTTGTACGCATTAAGCGCAAAAAACGTTCAAAGACAGTCGATAACTCTTGTAACTTGCATATATTTTATACACGTTATCGACTGTTTAAGGACGGTTTTCGCGCTAAACCAAAACCGTACAAAGTGTACGCGGCTTATAGTCATGAACATACATGTGCTTAATGCACAAGTCGTGTGTAATTTTTATGATCGTCGTACAGTTTGAAATACGGATTGTCATGCAATTTAATGGGATAAAAATAGTCACATGCTACATGTACTAGTTTAGCTTAGCAAAGATAAATACGGTGTGCTTTTTAAAATAAAACTATTGTCTCAAATAACCGATAAACCCATATAAGACATCTTTCTATAAATAATGAGCATGACTTCAATTTCTATAATGAGCATGAATTTGGTTTTTATAAATTAATGAAATCTATTAGTACTGAAATTTGTGTAGGCTGTGTAAAACTGCAGTATATTGCATAGACTTTGTCGAATGATCGTGTGCCAAAGAATATGAATATGAATTTGGTTTGTCACAGATAATGTTTATTAGATTGTATTGTGTAATGTATTATGTCGTTATGTTGTATTGTGTTATTAAAGGAATTTTTATCGCTACTTGCTCTTCACGTCCACAATACTAGGGTATTTTAGTACAGGAAGTTCTCAGTTTATGCGATTCAGCTGCTATACAACGAGATAAATTCAATTAGCTAGTTATAGTCATGTATTATACTGTATGTCAAACATCTATCACTTGTACAGGGTGATTCAGAATAACTAATCCTATCGTTTAGAGATGATGGAGGGCATGGAATGAAACATATTTTTATTAGTAACCATAGTCCGGAAATACTTCCGCAACGAGATATAGCGAAACTTTTGACGTACTGGTAATACATTGGTCCAGTAATTAGACCCGCTGGAAATAAACGCATTACGGTGCCATATAGGAATATATGGCATCCTCATCCTGGTAGTTTTGTTGCAACTTAGCTAATTTATGGAATTATTTCCGGACTATAGTTCAATAATAAAAATGTTACATTACTATGCACTCTGTCATCTATGAAAGTTAGGAATAGTTACTGTACTCTAAATCATTCTGTATGTGCAACTTATGATTTATGTAAGATGCCAGAGAGCGTAATAAATCACAGGTGATAACAAATTGAGGATCACTTGTATTGGGGGTATTAATAAATTTGTAATATGCTACTAGGGTAGGGTGTTATGTTCGAAATGATTGTATAATATGTTATTTTTTGTTTACAGTAACAATATGTTGTATCCAAAAGAAGACAAAGAAAACAGAGTGCTGTTATATGCAGTAAGTTAACATAGCTTGGTCTAAACCTAAGCAACTGAATGAAGGTTTAACATACGGTACAATGATTGTTGCCATATATCCTGGTTCCAATAAGACTATAAATGGTAAATTAAAAATGGCAGTCAAAATTCTTAACTAAGTTTCAAATGTATCAGGCTATTGGTCTTCAAAGATGTTGAATTCAGAACACAACTTTTTGTAATGCCTGTGAATTATTTCAGTTAGCGAGATGAATTGCTTAGTTCTGATTGTACACAATCTTCACGATAGCATCAAACAAAATGTTATTGAATATAGTTTTTTTGTGCCACATGTGTTGCCATTATGCCACACATTGTGTAGCAACATGCTATATCCTATCTATTTATCTATCTATCGTACTGTTACCTCTAATTTTTCAGCAGTTGATGAGGTTTTTTGAATTTCAGTGTCGAAATTGCGACTATAAACAAGTGGCTGATAACAATTGCATATATGTCAACAAAATCACTCATGAAGTCGAGTAAGTAAAATCTGAAAATATATTTGTTTATTTTACTTTATTTCATATACAAAATTCACTTCTTTTGTATGTGAGTGAAGTGCAGAGCCTGAAATGGTTCACTTTTGTTAGTCAATTAACGCAAATAGTAACTGATGTTATAACGGACCCCACTCTTCCGAGGACGGATGACCACTCTTGCCCTCGCTGTAATCATAGGGAAGCAGTGTTTTTTCAGTCATCTGCTAGACGTTCGGAAGTGAGTGAACATAAAAGACAGCATGTCGGATGCTTTACAGTTATATGCATATTTGCATCATTAACTGTGTCATTTCTAATAGCACAAAAGAATGCTGGTGACTAATCAAATGAATGGTTCAGAACTGTTGTATTAAGAAGAAAGTAAACTACTGTAGGCTTTCTTTTTTTTCATTATTATTTGTTGGGTTATGTATCGTGGTTTTGCTAATTCACAGAAATTGGGGCAATGTCTTTGCTTTGTTTTTGAGCTCCTTGCTCATGTGTGCTTGCATTATGCATGTGCACACATAACAATACAAATTTGCTGTATGATATGATTAAACATTTGCAAGTTTTAGTATACTAATATTAATAATAAATTAGTATATTAATTATATTCTTGCACTATTATTATCTTAAAAGTGTGGTGGCCTGGTGGTTAAGGTGTTCACCTCTGGTGCGACAAGTGATAGATTCACTTTTGCCATGTGGATTTAGGATCCGATACCACGGGGGCAGGCTTTTTGGGGTAATCCCATTTCTTTTCTGCATCATAAAACCCTATTCCATCATCCTCATTTCATCACTATTTCCGTGTATTCTGAATTAAAATTTAATGGTCATTTACTAACCAAACAGCAGTCGGTGCCCTCTTTAAACTCCAGTTACTTACCTGAAACTGTGACATACCCATGCATTCTACTCTTATTTTTGATCATTTTAGAATCACCAGTCAGACAGCATTCCATGAAAACACAAAAGTTTATAAGTTGTTAAATTATTACGTTAATCATATCCACGCTTTTATGCCATCACCATAGTATATTTTAGCTTCATTTACACAACCAGTGAACACTAGTATCCCTGAGCACTGACCATTTTAAGAAAAATGTATCAAGCTTCTGGTTAATTTTTGTTCCTGAAATTTGTCAACTGGAAGTTTGTATGAATTGAGAGGGTCACTGCATTGCCCTGCAAATCAACTTAACATGTGATTGAACTGCTAATGTTTTTTTAGCAGAATCTATGTTAGATTTTTTGCTGTATATTGTGACTTTTGTTGCTTATTCTAGTGGCAGATTTTTTGTGACCTGGAATTATTGCATGTATTTCTAATATTACCTTGGTGATGTTTACAGTGAATTAACACAGATTATTGGTGATGTAATATCTGATCCTACCCTCCCTCGCACGGATGACCATCCTTGTCCTAAATGTGAATTTAAAGAAGCAGTGTTTTTTCAGACACATTCCAGTCGTGCGGAAGTAAGTTATTTAATATAGATTTGTATTATCGTACTATGGTTAATTTCGTATTTAGATAGTATGGTGTTCTTGGTGTAAAACATTTTGGAACGTTCATATTTGATTGTATTTGTATTGACAAAAACTACTGTTGAGCAGGACTATAATTTTTTTCTTCATAATTTTAGTATCACCAATTATTATTTTTATAATTGATGAACAAAATTGAACCTAACAAACCTTTTACTTTTGTGTATGTGTGTCCTAGGATGAAATGCGATTGTATTATGTGTGCACAAATCCAAAATGCATGCATCGATGGACAGAATGAACAATTACTATTTTTTTTACACTAGTAAGTATATTTTTTGTTTTTTAATACCTCAATAGATTTAATATAGTAATTATCAAAACGATACATATAAAACAATGATTAAACACTTCTAAGGTAGAAAGGTAAAAATCTTGAGTTAAAAAATAAATTAAAAATTTAAATAAATTATTAAACAAATTTCAATTTAAAATAAAATATAAAGTAAAACATTTAATAAATTATTGAAATATATTGATTTGAAAATATGGATATCGAGCTAACATTGGAATGAACACAAATGTTCATTTTGTTGAACTTTTTTTTGGCTTGTCAGAAATCATATTCATTATTATTGAAGTCGGTAAAATATTCTAAATCTTTGTACATTTCTTTTATAGTTGTTGGGCTTGTGAGTCCTGTATCTTTTTCTCGGATTGTGGTTGAAGCATTGATGCTGGTTGTCATCCCCTGATCTGTTTGCTGGTGTAAATTATGTTGTCCTCTCAGACCTGAAAATAAATTAAACAACAGATTTCAGCAATTGAAAGGTGTCTTTTTTTTTCGCTCATTGATTGGTAGTTGGTAATAGACAACAGCACATTTTCAAGTGGGAAAAAGGGGTATAACAATTTAAATGAAAATTAAGAACGTTACTAAATATAATAGTCTAATTATAAATATCTACTTTGCTAAATTTGTGTTAATTATGGTTTTCAATTGAAGGACTTGGTGCAAAAACAGGGCAGCTCCAATTTTGAACCATTTGGTTCATTGCAACTTTTTCTATCTTCAACGGTTTCATTTTTCAGATCACACGTATAGTAACACAGATAAAACATGCAACAACAGGATAAGCAAAAAAGATTGGCTAAAATACTTTCACAATATGAATCAGCTGTTCTGAGCGGAAATATTATTATTACTTAATATAATTAATTTCTCTTATTTTCTAATCTTATTTACCATTTTCTGCAATTGAAGCACTATTCTTATAAATAGAGCAGTCACTTGGAGACAAATTCGTGAATGTAGAGTTACTCGTGACATTTTGTGGCAGGCCCACACTTAATGGTATCAGTGCTGGAAGCTGAAATTATTAGTAACAAACTTTTATCAGTTATTGGTGTACTTCAAATAATGCTTTTTTACTAACAGTATATGAAAACTAACTCGGTCCATTAGGTGTTTAGATGCTGCAAGAGATTCCTTGTTACAAAAACAATGTCGGTCTCTCTGAGGTTGTATCTTAGAATACAATATTGATGAACGTGAACTGAGGTTGCTCGCTGTTAGTTGATTTTTGTTGATCATTTTCATATATGTTTGTTGCAGTTGTTGTCTCATGTTAACAAGTGGATCCATTTTTATGCCCATTTGTTTTTGTTGGATTTTCTTGTCTTTTGCTCGGCGATTTTGAAACCAGATCTAGCAGTTATGAAACAATAGGTAACTTTTATTTTAAAATTAGACCATTTTATAAGAATAAAGTTTGATTAAGAAAAAGAAAATGGAAATCATTCTACAGGGTGTTCTTCCTTAAAAGTCTCATTTAATTTTAACAACAGATGCTATGCATCAAAACCAACCAAACAATCTATATAAACGGGTCTGGAAATGATTCCCTTCCGAGATAACACAGGGTGAAGTCATGTAAATACATAGGCCTTATTGTCTCGTAACCACTGTAGGTAATTGCAATTGACAATTTTGTACTGTTAGAATATTGGTTTTTGCTGAGTTAGTAATTTACAATTGCTGCGATATAAGCTTAAAATATGATACTGTATTTGTATCAAATGTTCAGATCTGATTTTTCAAAGTTTTACAGGGATCTGAGTTGTTCATTATGTAATTTTTATACTAATTCATTTCTATATTTTTAATACTATTTATTACCATTAGTATATAAAGACTTCACTGAACTATGGTTATAGTAGGCCATACTCCAGTGGAACCTTAAAGTAGTTTCGTTTTCATATCATGGATGTCGGAAATGAACAGGTTTAAAAATGTTAACTAATTAAATGAACATTATTTTGTTCTAACAAAAGTAAGAGTTAATGTGTACATTAACAATTTTAATTGAAATCTGTTATGCCCTGTGGATAGTATGCAAACTAAAGGTGATACATAATTATGTGAAAGGTCTATTTCTTTAAACAATATAATAATTAAAATTCTATTATCTTCAAATCGACTAGTTAAACCACAATTGTTAATTTTTTGTTTTACTTAAAAAAATATTAATTTAAAATTTAATTAAAACAATGGTAAGTAATGAAATTTGAATTGTCTTAAGGTGGATGTTGGTTCATCTCTTACTTTAATAGATTATATCATGTTTTTTAAAGATTTGTTTATTATCTTAACAAAGCAGTTCGACTTACATGTTTGGAAGAATCTATTATTTTTCTTATAACATAATCTATAAAAATCTTTAAAAAACAAAGGAAAATATTCTCTCAATAAACATAACTTTTTAGGTGGGAAATTTTGAACATCTTAAGTGGAATTTAAATCCATCTTTTTTTTTTCAATACTATTTTATTTATTACTACGAGATTAGTTTCACTTATGTTGAATTCACCATTGTAAGAAAAAGTATAATACTGTAATAGTAGCCTGTAAGTAACAAGTGGTACAAAACATGGCTGAAGTTTGAAAATAAATGCATTGCTAATACACATAGTAGACATAACGTATTTTACTGCAAGCATTCATTTTCTATCACCTTACTAAATGCATACATGTCATCATGTTGTTGAGCGTACCCTTTTAAATACATTTATATGGTAATCTTTTACCTGCACGTTTTTATCAGGAACGTTTAATTGCATGGAAAACTGGTTCTTCTTATCTTTGGAAGGGTACGGATTAATCGAAAACACTTTTTCCAAGTAATTGCGTTGATAGTTCGAAAATTTGAATCGATCGGATTTTGATTGCGTGTCTGGAAGTTGTTTTTCTGCAACAAAAGTTATTAAAACATACCAAAGTTTAATTAAGATTGGAACTTTCACATGCAATTTTTAGCTAAGAAAATATGTTGGAAATTTTTTTCCAGTTAGGACAATTTCATTTGGGTACTTTGTATACACTGCTTTAAACCTCTTTTAATAAGCGTTTGGTATACTGTACTTTAGGAACTTTGTAAAGGAAGTCCTCGATTTATGCGATTTTTTTTGTGAAGAAAGATATGTTTCCGTTATATGTAAGAAATTTCGCTACGATTAAATTTTGTATGGTTTTGCATAACGTGTAAGGTGGTAACAATGTGGGAGTTTGTTTACTTAATGGGAATTTCGATATATGCGGTATGTTTGTTTAATTTCAAAATCTTTGATGAAATCGTGTAGATCTCAGTGAGAAACGCACATTTGCATGGTAAATTCTGCAAAACCTTTTGAACTTAAACTATTTGAGCTAAATTCGCTTTATTTCAAAAATTTTGATTAATTTTTTTCGCAAGAAAACGTTATTTAACAAATATAAGGAATCAATAATCAAAAAGAAAATTTTTAAAATTGTAATTTCAAAATACAGCGGGCCCTCTTCATCCGCGAGTTTCGCATCCGCGGATTTAACCAACCACAGATAGCGAAAATCGCTCATATCTAATTCTATATTTTATATTTGCACAAATATATAAAATTTCGTCACATTGCTAGATATTTATGCGAAAAATTCAATGTTTGACCAAGTCGATATAGTTTTCCCATACATTTCTGAACATGAAAGAACGTGTATTGGGAAGATTTAGAATTTTTCATTTATTATATTATTATTCATAAATAATAATTTTTAATAAAAGCAAACTTTTTTTGGTAATTTTATAACTAATAACTTATACTTGTAGCTAGTTAGATTAGTGATAAAAAATAATAAATTTATAATCGTTCTTGCAAATGAACCAATATCAAAAACACGAATTCACGTTGATTTTTGTTAAATGTAGAAACAAACATCGTAGTAACATTTGTTTTGGGGAAATGTTGCTTTTAATACACATTCAATGCAATTATTGTGATGAATTGACGTTTTTCTTGATTTGTGCATTTGTTTTTATCGGTTTGCGCTAAATAGATTTACATGACAAGGGATGACAGACCACTTGCACGTTGCTTTTGACAAGACTGCCATTGCTAATGAATGTTTTTTTGATTTTTCAATTTACCCAAATCAAATGGAAGTGAGTGAAGGAGATTTCACATCTTGGTTCTACTTTTAATGTAGACCTAAAATACTAATTAAAGCCACTACAGTAATAAAATCTAATTGCACAAATGTCCCGTTCGTTTACTCATTTTTAACTTGTCATATCCATGATGGAAGTTGCTTCTTTATACCAATATGTAAGTAACCTTAAATTTTGAGTAGTTATAGTAATCAAAAATTGGAAATAGTAATACCTGAGGTTGAACTGTCTGTACCGAGATCCATTACTAGATTTTCCATCTCTAGCAAATCCATAACTAACGTCTGTCTGTAGACTAACTGGTTAACTGTCAGAATGATTTTCATGAGGGGTCAATCGGGGGTTTTTAAATAGGAAATTGGTATATTGACATAATAGGGGTGAGGGTAAAAAAAAAAAAGGGGGTGGCCTTGGTAAAACATTATATGTAGCTTTGCTGCTAAAGGATGACAAGACAAATGATTTCCAATATCATCCATTTCCTGCACCACCTGTGTGTGTGATAGAAGTTTTTTGGGAGCAGTTTTCCTGTGGGGAAAGGATTTTTGCACTTAATAGGTGTGCCTTTGGTATAAGAGGTCTATTCAATGCCGATATGTCAAAGTACATAAAGGAGTCAAAGAGTGTTTGAAAGTTTGCTTTATAGCCGACTGTCATCCGATTTCTTTGGGGGTAATTATTTTAATAACACATGTATGTATCTAAGGGAATGTTACAGGAAGTTAGTGACACGAATATGCTTGTGCACTTACCATCTGTATACAAACAGTAACCTTACCATTTACAAGGAGTACGTAAAAATAGTACAGCAGAAATTGTTATTGTTTTAACTATGCAGTCAGTCACTTATGAAACGCCAGACAAAATCGCATAATACCAAAATTTTGTCGCGCATCTGAGTTGTCTCCTTGCATATTAGAAAAATCACATAGTAAAAACTCGCATAAACAAAGACCTCTTTTTTAAATCATTTACGATGTTGAAGTTAACTATATATGTTCAGTGCTTATGCTGTGCGACACCGCACAAAATCGCATAATAACGAAATTTTGTTGTGTATAATGAGCATTCGATTTCTTTTGTTGCATATTAGAGAAATCATAAGCATAAATCGAGGACTTCCATTTTTTAAAAAAATATTTACTTGAAAATAGAATATTGTACTTTTCTAATTAACAACCACACAGTGTAGTAGCATGTTTGTATACTCATTTTGGTTACAATCAGTTTATCATTGATAGCTATCTAATTATTAGACCAACAAAATACGGTACTAAGTACCCCTGTATTGTCAGCCATCGGTTCCAAGAAATTGTCACGTAAAATGGTATCACATACAGCAAATCGATAGTTGCTATAATTGGTTTAATAGAGATGCGTAAACCAAATCGATAAAACTTATTGTAAAATAGAGATGCATTGCAAAACGAAAAACAAACTAAATTGCATTACCGGTAAATTAATTGTTCTGTACAAAACGCATTTAAACACTTTTTTTCTCGAATTTGTAAAAATGTTACTTAACACCCTTTTACACTAGGCTTTTCAATTATAAACATCACTATTTCAATGGTTATTGAATACTTTGCGAAAAAAAGAATAGGCAAAGTATAGAATTCTGGGCAAACATGCACTTTAAGTCCTCAAATGGAAGCATCGAAAACGAAAGTTTAGTAGATGGAATTAAAAGCCTGGTTAGGTTAAAGGAAAACAAATAAAATTATATGCAACACATTTGTAATTGGTTAAGCTAACCTAATCCGGCCTTTTTATACCCATTAAATTTTATTTAATTACTAACCTGATTCCGTTTCTATGGGCATAACTTCGGTGCTCTACTGCTCCCATTTGGGAACTTAAAGTGCATGTTTACCGAATTGTGTACTTTGCTTAGAGTGGGCTGAACTTTGCTTTTCTTTACCGGTACTTTGTCGGTAACTTAAATACAGATTACATGCATAACTCTGTGAATTCAAATTATAATTAAACAAAGTATCGTATATTAAACTTTACGCTTTACCCCTACTTAATTATTTTACATTAATTTTTTTTACCTGGTGTTTATCTACTGTGGTTTTAGATCTTATTTTCTTCTCTACAGACACATTTTTATTATTAAGAAAAAATCAATGTCTCTTCAGGGTTGTTTTCTCATTTTCTGGATGTTTTTGGTGACCAGGAAAATAAGACATTGTGGACGTATTCCAACAGTCACTAACATCCAGTTTTTATAAGAACTTTTTTTTCTGTAAGTTTGGTAACCATCACTGAAATTTCGGTAAACAGATATGTTTTTAATTTTCTTTTTTTTTTTAAATATACAGTGCAGATTTTATCTACTCATAATCGATACACGTTCTTACGAGGGAGTAGAAACAAGGAAGAGTTTAACAAGGCAATATATATAATTTCTATCATTTACAAAAAATAAAAAAGGATTGCGATTAGCAATAATGTAAATTTTAGTGAACAAATTTCTTGAAAGCTTAACAACATATTTGTAGATCATAATACGACACTTTTTTTCGCTTATTGTCAACACTTTGTAATCATTGTTCGATGTCAATATTTTGCGGAGATCCACTTTAACATAAAACCACTTCTCGCATTTAGTCGATAAACCACTCTAAAAAGTCTCTTTGAGGTGAATCGATTTTGTTTGCTGTTTCAAAAGTAATCTAATCTGCTTTGGTCGTGAATGAACTGCCACCAGAAGACAAAACACGAGGAAATTCCAATGTTTTCATTGTCGGTGTTTTGTCGGGTTCACTTGTCTACAGTCTAACATGACATAATGGAAATTGTCATAGTCCATCTTGATTCAGCGAGACAGTTGCTAACCTCTCTCTTTTCCAAATGCTCATGCAAAATTAATAGCTTTGTAGAAAACTTGGCTTTTACTCCTTTTTAGCATTGTACGTGTCTGTTGGTTTATTTAGTGATGTCTTTTGTTTCATGTTTAATGGACTACTGTGATCTTGTTGAGATAAGCCTACGTTTCACTATAAACATTAAATCGATTTTAATCACTATTGTAATTAATTTTTTTTTTGTAACAACCAGAATTCACATAACTGAAAGTTGTTTGTTTAAAGGGATTCTTCAGTTAACGTATCAAGTCATGGTGTTCTTCAGGAATTTTTTTGTTTTTTTCCCTTTTATTTGGTGTTACAGATTTGGTTTATCTTAACAACATGAATGAAGATAGTGGTGAATTAGTTTGTAGTATGACGACACAAAGGACATTTCGTTGCAAAAGGTTTGCCATTCGTGGGTGGCCCCTTCGGTAGTGACGTTAGTTCATTGATACGTCATTGTGACGTCAAGTGCACTATTTCTGGCATATCGCCAAGGTAACCATGGTGAAAAAAGTAATGCAAAAGTGTCCAAGAGCAGTGAACTACAAGGAACTATTCAGCGAACAGCGATTTTAGTGTGACTTCCTGTTTATAATTTAAGTAAAGCCATAAAAATTGAAATGTTGAACGGTGTGACATAGTCCAGATACCAAACAGTGATACTGTAGTCCATGAAGAAAATTCTTTACATTCTTCCGTAATCGGGAACATCTCGACCAAGAAGCTCCAAGAAGATGATTCTAGTCAATGCGACAAAGAAATTCTTTATATTTATCACTACGAATGCTAACTGATCGACCAAGTGAAACAGAAGCGATTGTCTTCAAGACTATCTTAGAACATATCCACTAGAAACCAAACTATAAATAAGATTTCTTGATTTGTATGATATTATAGTGAATAGGACCCGGTCTTTGCGTTTTATAGGTTTGTTTTTGCTTGAAACGTTAATTATCTTTGTATTTTGGGAATCAACGTCTAAAAATAACTATTGATTTAGTTCACAGAAACCAGAAAAAGGTCGTTAGATTTAACCTCGGGAATCATAAATGTAGGGCTTAAGATTAAGAATTCGTGACAATTGGAATAGTGGATTTGTTTTTAGTCATAGTAACCTAATCTGTTAGTCCCATAAGAGCTGTCAAAAAGGACTTGGTCAGTCTTGAAATGCAATTCCCAACAACAACTTCTACCAAAATGTATAATACCTAAATTTTTATAAATTGATTGAAATACTGTACTCTTAGTTGACTAAACCGAGCTGGTTAAACGTATTTTAATATGTTGATGTTGCCTTTTTAAAACAAATTTAATTCCATAGGATACCAGTATACAGGTTTATTCTTTTATTTAGACAGATCTTATGAAAGTTATTTTTAAAGGTCAAATATTAATTGGTTATTATAACAGTAAGACACATTTTTTACACATAAAAACATACATTTTTCTTATATCTTCAAAAATATTTAAATGTTTTTGTATACAGTATATAAGGTGTGTTGTTATAACATTATGGATATTAAGGTAGTAAACAATAGTTTTAATAAAATACGAGTATTATTAAAAGGTTAGCAAACTATCACAAAGAATAAACTAAAAATCGGATATAACCATGAAGTTCTCGATTTATGTTCTTTATACGCGATTTGTGTTTTTTATATTCTTTATGTTCTTTATTCACCAGTAGCTTATACAAGACAGAAATTTCAGATGCTCATTATATTCGAGAAAATCGCGTAATTACGTGATTATGTGGTGCACAAGTCTCTGAACATTTCTTCAGTTGTTTTCTTTTGTGATTTTGATTATACGAAATTTTCGCAGATCGTAACCCTCGTATAATTCTAGAAGCTCTTGTACTATCTAAATAACACATTCATGGTTACGTAACATTTTTTTATACCGGACAAAAGGCTTTGCTACCAACTGAATATATCAACATTTTACAGCTTTCCTTGGAGAAACCAAGTGTATCTTGCCAAGTTTTATGTGCAGTGATATTCACTATACGTTTATTTTCGATTTTTTTTTTTTGGGAAACAATAAAAGTGGATATATGAATGAATAATGCATTGTTTTCCAATTCACTTTTTACCGTGAAAGTTATGTAGGTCTACTGAACAAAAAACTACCGGTACCATAAACCCAGAGTTTATAAGTTTGTTAAATAGGGCCTACACCTACAGTATTCTACACACGCATGACAACGCAATGACCATGCAATGTGGCAACACTAGTTGACAATTGTATCTTTAGAGTTTAGAGGACTATTTGTTTTACGTTTCAAGTTAATTTTATTTTTTTTTAACTTGTTTTTAAAACGTGTTGTTCCAGTTTTTTTTTCATGTATATTTAACTTACTTTCGAGGTTGAAATGGTTCAACAGTTTTAGCTTTTTTTTTGGTAGGTTTCCTATGACCTACAGAGCTGAAATTATGAAGGCTGAGGTCGTTTCAACATTTTGTTGTATAAAATTTAGACGGATCGATGTCCATTCAATTTTGAGATTTTGTCGCACGAAGGGTCCGTTTTTCCTCGATAATTGTTTGCTGACGATATACTTACATTTTAAGTTAATTCAAATCACTACACATTGTTGTACGCAAAGATAAATGCTTTTTTCTTATATATATAGTTTACTACCTACCGGTACTTATACTTATAGTGTACTACCGTATTACGTGAGCAGCCATTCATTGAGTATAAAACCGATTCATTCAAATAAACACTTAACATATTTCAGCCAAAAAAAATTTAACTCCACGTGTTTCTTTCAGTAATTACGAGGTTGTAAAAGAGGTAATCAAAAACTAGTTTTTTTAAAGTTATTTTACTTGTTTCAATTAATAAAACTAATTATTAATTAATAAAAGTAATTCAATTGACAAAACAATAACAATTTATCGGCGAACAATGTACATTCATTATACATAGGCCTACATCTACATTTTGTTTTTTCGTCAACTTTCTCAAATCCACCGTTCGAATTGTTATTAGGAAATCCAATTATGAGAATGGTGAAACTTTATAATTTAACATCAAGACAACGTAATTGTCTTTTTCGCTATTCCATGTCCTATTTGGTTTAGTGAGTCAGCATGATGTATTATGGTAAGTTGAAAGTGGTTCATTCATTGGAAAACATCAGCTGACAAATAAGCATTTAAAGCATCAGGTGCTCGAGAAACGTCGATAAAGATGCATGGATCTCATCGATCACTTGCCATCTCTTGCACCTGACAAGGATGAAAGTCTAGGGACTCTTCTCCAATGTGTTGTATTGATTTTCCAAGCCTCCGACTGATAGCTCTCTCAGTGGGAGATGTATTTCTCTTCCATCAGCAGTGGCAACACTCTGTGGGATTGAAAGGTATATCCTCCAGAACACTACTTTCACAAACCAGCAGGACTGTTTTCTACTTTTCGTTTCTTCTAGTACACAATCCGAAACACGGAATTTTATGTATTTGTGGTCTATGCGGGTTACTTTCTTCAAAGTTTTGGAAAGTCTTCAAAATTTGTCTTTCCAAAGTTTTTTTTAAAGCATTTGTTTAATCGTTGTTCTCCATCTACAATATAAGTGTAGACCTACATTTTAAAAATAATTACATATATACATTATTAAAATTACGCAATTTTAGTTTAATAGCACAATTGAATAAGTTAAGTTGGGTTATTCGCAGAAAATGATTATTAAATGGATATTGACCTTGAAGTTGTCATGTTGAAATCAACGAATAGGCCTATTTCTATTTAAAAATAGTTACAGGGAGTCATTGATTTTATACGAGTTTTGTAAGCGATTTTGATATTTTGTGTCAAGAAAATCTTTCTATAAATCTTTCTCTATATGAGAGAAGAATTTCGTTATTATGTAATTCTGTGATATGCACAAGTGACTGCACCTTCTTGCTGTGACTGCCTTCTTTATATACATTGTGTGCGCCACGTGCGGTGCAAATGCTGACCTTCACGCTGGAATTGTGCACGGTAGATTTTTTATTTTATGCAAATTTCAATTTATGCCTGTGCTACTTTCAATTTATGAGAGGTTTTTTTGAGAGGTTAGAACTTGATTCTGGTTGTATTTGTTACATGAGTCATGGTAGGATATTGATACAGTATATTGAACTGACACTGGTGGTTTGTGGTTATAGTGAAATTCGGTTATTATAATCAAGGACAGTGTTAACATTCTGCTATTGTTATCATTATCAGTCGGTCTCAAGACCCTGTTTTATATCCATTGTTTAATGTTATTAGCCGGCGATTGTTATCAAACAGCACTGGACCCAAAGTGATCACAATAATCGGATTGCACGGTATATAATAAATATATTACAAGTATTATATTAAAGTAACTTTTTTTTTATGTATTCCATTCACTTATTTTGTTAAAATTGTACGAGTATGGAAAAACTGTGCCTTGCTGTTTTTACAATTGAAATACTTGTCTTTTGTGTGTCTTTTCTTGGATGATTACTACCTACAGCTCACATCGGTTGCTAGACAGCTTCGATTTTGTTGAAATTTTTAAAGAAAACCAGAGAAAAGGAAGGCTGAAAATGAATTTGGGTTTAGGAAAACTTAAAGGATGTATCCACGTGAATAGGTGAAGATTAAAACTATCATGACCAAAAGAAAAATGATTTTTCTATTTAATGTCATACGAGCCTACGGAATTTTCCTCCCAAAATTGAAAACAAGCACACAAAAAACGAAGTTATAATGTCAAGGAGGAGAGAGAAACAAAACCCAACGTAAATTTTTTCTATGTGATTTTATTATTTTTAGCTTCATATTACTGAGTGTCCATGATGTTCGACCTATATTTAGGTTTTTTTGTAATCTTAAGGACACAACGGTGGAAAAATCAATCCTTGTCGTCTGTTGCGTCACCTACACATGTGGGTTTGTAATTATTTATCCTTGTTTCAAAAAGTCCTTAATGTTTCAAAGGTAGGTACATAACAAACAGATGAATACGGTGAATGAAATTGTATAGTATGGTAAGAAGAGATAACTTAGGAAGATCAATCGTTTTTTCAAAACCTACATAACCTTCCAACTCTTGAATTTTGCTCGTTAAAAGTTTCCAATAACAATTACCATTGGAAA
The DNA here is from genome assembly GCA_034695005.1 of Cryptops parisi. Lineage (NCBI taxonomy): Eukaryota > Metazoa > Arthropoda > Chilopoda > Scolopendromorpha > Cryptopidae > Cryptops > Cryptops parisi. Next base: position 25,669 of record JAQIWH010000140.1, read on the forward strand.
AGGAAATGTTTTTTTTTTTTTGTGAACGAGTTTGAAATTCAATAGAGTCCTTTTATTTCTGGGTTTTTTCTCTTCAATTTATCCGAGGTTTATTCTTCAATTCTGTTATCTTTTTCTCTCTCTCTCTGATTTAACATGTCTTCCTTTTACAAACTGATGATATTACCAATTTAATGATGAAATTCGTTAGTGCACGTGGATAACGATTTACCTTTAAAATAAGCTTATTTCAGGGATCACGAACAATAAAATAAACAAACAATTAACCTACATCATGGCGATTTGATAAATTCAACTGTAATACTGAGTATTTCAAGTTACTTAGATGAGATTTTACTTTTCTTCTAAAAAGCCACCTGACACGCAATTTTTGGAGTGGCAATTCGTGCCATTTGTGAGCAACTGGTCCACAAATGTTAGTTTCTTGCCCAACGAATGAAAACTGGTTGGCAAAAAGTTGACGTCACAATTGTTCAGAAATTTGCTCGAATTGCCATACTATAAATTGCATGTGTCAGGAAGCCTTAAAGAGATGCAACATTGAAAGTTCAGCATCGGTACCACTGAAACAGTGTAGCAATTTTAGAACAATGTTTGTTTAGTATTTTTCTATTTATATTGCTATTATGAATATTTTGATAAAAAAAAAATTTATTTTAAAGTTAAATAAACTTTATTTATTGAGAATAAATGTCATTTTGGATTACAACATTTTTTGAGGTTCATTTGCATTTCACCTCATCTTCCAGCATTTCACTCCTGGCATTCTTTTTTAAATATTTTTCAATTATCTTTCCATTATTATACAGTACGCATTATTTGAAATGTTCAGTTTTTCCAATGTGAATTTCTAAGAAAATACTTATTTAATAATCACCTGAAATTCTCATATTTTGAGCAGTAACAGCGTTACCCAAGTTCAAGCAAGCTATTAACGATTCTCATACTATTAAATTTTATATAGAGAAAATTAACAACTAACGTATAACTGTAATAAACATAGACATTTTAATTTTACTACTACAGCATAGATGACAAAGATCTTTCTAGTTTTCTGAACACCTTTATCGAAATGCTGTTATATTTTTAGTTTATTGTATATACCTTATCTTTAGTTACTGTTAACGATTCTAAAACAATCGTTAACAGTTGATCGATGTGATAGTCACAATCATCCCACATTTATTATATTTTCTTTTTGCCTGTATTTTGTGTTTTTCACATGTAATAAAACATTCATTCATTCATTCATTCATTCATTCATTCAAAACAGCGAAGTTTCTGTCGGATTATTAGAATTAACTGTAATAAAGATAGATGTGTTTTTCGTACTGTAGGTGACAAGGATTTTTATAGTTTCTTAACCTAACTATTGAAATCCTCTTATTTTTTACAGTTACAGGACATCTAATGTTTGTTTGGTCAAGAACTTAATAGGCCTAAAGTATTATAATTGCTACTTAATAGTTGTGTATAAACAGTAATACTTTCCTTTTTGTAAAGAAGATTATCGGAATTAATAGTAATAAATAAAGGTATGTTTTTAGTACTGTAGTGACAAGGATTTTATTATAGCCTCACCATTGGAATTCTCTTATGTTTGACAGTTACAGGACACCTCATGTTTAGTCAAGAGTTTAATAAGGTACAGTATTACAACAATTGTATATCGCAATTTTTAATGTTTAGTCAAAGAGTTTAATAAGGTAGGCCTACAATATTACAACAATTGTAAGTTACAATTGTCACCGTACTTAATAGTTGTGTAAACAGTTTAGACAAAAAATCTTTACAATTCTAATACTTGTTAAACCTATTGTAGAGAAGATTATCGGAATTAACCGTACATAAACAACTACATCTTTTGTTTTTAGTACGTAGGTGACAAGGATATTTGCGGTGTCATTCGTTTGGTAAGCTATAGGACCCCTAGGTTCAGGCAGCTATAAACAATTCTAAATACGTATTAAACTTTTCCCCTACAAAAGATTATCGGCATTAACTGTAAATAAACAACTAAATCTGTTGTTTCTTTAGTAGTAGCAGGAAACACAAGGGATCTTCTCTTCCTATTCTCTTTATTTGTATTCATTGGCGACGCTGTAGTAGTAGCAACAGATCCTTTGAAACAAACGAAACTGCGAGTGGGCAGCACTGCAACACTGCGGCGCCATAAGGATTGGCCGCCCACGTCAAAACTTCCCTCTCGTTCGACGTCATCATCCGGGAACTCGAGGGCCGCCATTGTTGTTGTAGCGGATGAAGGAGCCGCTGTCGTCGCTAGTTGTCACCGCCGCACCTGCTGCCATCCTGCCCACCGACCTCCCGAGTGGTGCGGGGAAAGCTGCGTGTGTGTGTGTATGTGTGTGTGTTTCTGGCCCCGACCCTGAAGTAGTAGCAGCCGTGTCAACGAGGAGGAAACGTGTCGTGTGGCCGCCGTCACCGCCCCAAACCCACAACAACAATCAACATGGAGTGAGGGATATGAGGCGAGCGTCGACCCACACCTCGCTTTTAGTAGCATGTCGTCGTTTCTCTCGCTAATCGTCGTCGTTTGCTACTACGCCCTCACTACGGTCGCCGGCGAGAGCAGCATCGGTGAGTTTGTCGAGTGGTTTTTATATATATTTATTTGATACGGCGGTGATGGACGGACACCCACCGCCATTCAATCTGACGCAAAAACTCGCATTACGAGCTCGTAAATATAACTGTCATCGCACCTTTCGAAAAGGCCGCGTGCCACGAGATGACAACCGGTTGAGCCCAGAGTTGTGTGTGTTTTTATTAAAGTGGTATTTTTTAGATATCAGGTTCTGGTGGGTGGACAGACTCGCCATACGGTAGGTGTAGCGAGATCCACCAAAAAAATTAATCTACAATGGTAGTGGTGGTCATATACTGTAGGTAGCTTCAGGTGGCCTTAGACAGTATAGCTTCAGTATTTACGTATACGTAAAGTGTATATATAAATAATATAAATATCTAATGAGTAACTGTAGTAATATTAGTGATTATTCAACACCTAATATGATGACAACCAGTTTGTCTCTTCCTTCTCCCCCTAAACTGTCCCCCAAGTCGTGCTTTTTTTAAGTGGTGATAGGTGTTGGTGGGTGGCAAGACTCACCATACGGTAGGTATAACCAGGTCCACCGAATAATATAACGCAAAATGGAAGTTGTGATCTTTTATATAAGTGTATTTTTTATATAAAATAATATAAATTCAATGCGTGATTGTAATAGTGTTAATGATTATAACACGCTTAAAAAATTTACAATGACAACCGCTTGATCCCCCCCCCCCTTAAACAGCCAGAGTCGTGTTTTTGTTAAGTGCTTGATAATTAGGTGCTAATGGGTGAAAGGACTCGCTATACAGTCATGTACAGAGGTCCATCAAAACGTAATCTAGAATGAAATTACAGTAGTGGTATTGTACTCTCACACACACACACACACACACACACACACACACACACACACACACACACACACACACACTACTAGTGGTGATACAGTGGAATCCGGTTATTTCGATCACCTTGGGATCAGTGATTTTTGATAACAATAGCCGGCTTGATAACATTAAACGATGAAAATAAAACATTAAACAGTGTGTTGGTGCCGATTGATAACATTATACGTGATTATAATGACACTGTATATACAGTATGTGTATTTTTCATATTCAAAAACTATAGAAATATTCAATGATTGTAGTAATCGTTCAGAGCATGACTAAGTGTCGTTTTTAATATTAATTTTCTCATTTTGTTAATAAAATCTTGTCAATTTTTGTCATTGACATACTGGTATGTCTTTTAATGTCACTGAAAAAAAAAACATAAAGCAGGGAGCTGCATAACCTGTTGTCAGTGCTTAGGTTGTAAATCGATATCTGCCTTCTTCAAGTTCAGATTCTTTGATTCTAATCTAATATTACAGTACTTTCACTCCTATAATTTTGTCGAAGGAATGTTTCTTCTTTTTGTAAATTTACAATATATTCATTTCTCTCAAAATGAAAGATTTCTTTTCATTACCTAGTAACGGTAAGGCCCTTATTCAGATAAAGGGTCTATTTGGATATGGCTTTTAAAGACCATGGCGAGGAACACGTAAGGAGCTTTATTAGATTAAAGCGCCAGTTTTATAACCACTTTTAATGTGGATATTGACTTTAAGGATAATCAAAAGAGGTGATTTGTTTCGATATATCGTAAAATTACAATATTGATAATATAATTTTGGTAGAGTGTCCTAATCATGGCCATCGTTTTATTCGTGATTTAAGTATTGTCCGAGTATAATGCGTGAAGAGCAATGTTGAAGTCTATATCTGTTTGTTTATTTTGCGTTCGTTTGATAGCAGAGCTCAAATTACTAGGAGACCCTTATAAACATACACAAAATGACATTATTAAATTACAAGGTTTTCGAAAGAAGAAGTTATCGTGTGTCATGTTCATAAAGGTCTCGTTGCTAGTTGCAGAATATACCACTTACGAAATCACAGATTAACTAGGACACCATTGGATGACTATATTTTATGAGTTACTATAAAAATGGCGAACCTATGTTACTGATTATAATCTTAATCTATATTGAAAAGGAAAAATTGTAAAAATATTATTATTTCTTAATGTATTTTTCCAGTTTAGAATAGACCTGTATGATTAGTAATCTAGATTTTAAAATAGAACTTTATGAGTTAGCATTATACGATATACACTTGTATGATTAAAGGCTTAATTTATATTAAAAATGAACACCATAAACTAGTATTTTCATGTGTTTTTAATACTCTAGAAAATATCATAAAATTCTATTTCATTTTATGACCAATCACATAAAGTAAGTTTGTCAATATTTGTAGTGTTTTTGTTTTATAAAATATTTTAATAATTTTATATTTCTATAAAATATAAAACGTTATGATATTATGAACTAGGCCTATTTGAAATTACAGAACGTTGGACACTGTTATCTTTTTTCATTAGTACGAAATAAAGTAACCGGTATACTATTGTACTGATTATAATCTCAATTTATATTAAAAAATGTACTATATAATATGTATTTTTTTTTTCAGATTTTAAAATAAATAAACTTGCTAATATTTCAGCGTTTGTTTCATAAAATATTGCAATGATTTTTGTTCTGTATTAAAAGATAAACAATTTTCAATTACAGTTTAACATGTTCAATATTAAAAGTTACTTAACGTAGCTATTGATTATTCATTATCTATTTTGAATGAATTATTATTTATTTATTTTAGATAATAATTGTAATAACATTACCATAACTCAATAGCAGCAGTGCATTCAGTACGTAAATCATGTTCGCTATGGTTTTTCTATATAATAAATATTGATCTGAACTTTGATTAGTTTGGTTGAGAATTGCAATTGTAGCGTTTGATAAATAGGAAATAATAAAAAGGGAATACCAGAAAAGAAAACCATAACGGGTAAAAGTTATGAAATCATCATTACATGTAGCTCAAAGTTCAACAGTACATTTCCTGATGTAATGATGTAAACATGTCAACTGCTCTTACATGTATCATACGAAAAAATGTGGTGTTGACAACGATGAAAAATTACTTTGCTAATTGAAGTTCCGATTTTTATTGCTATAGAGTATCTTAGTGACTTATGAGGCTATCAGTCTTATACAGGGTGTAATTGGGAAAGCAATATGCCTAGGCTTAGTTCGTGGTTTTAAAGTGGAACATTAAAGGTCACAGACCTTGGTTTTTGAAATGGTAGTCGCTTGTTTGTTTTGTTTTTTTCATATGATGTGATTTTCTTGTTTTTCTTTAATTCGATTGAACTGATCGACAAAAGCTTGCATTGAATGATAATTTTATTGTGAAAGGAACACTTCCGTTCAAGTTATGATACGTCTTAAGACAGTGATAACATACAAACATAGATGTAATATTCCGTGTCATAAATTTTAAAACCTGGGAAAAGAGGCTTAGCGTTCATAACTACTGCATACAGTTTGTGGTGTAATAATCAGCAGATGTATATGAAAGACTGTTTAATTAAGAAAATACAAGATTTAAGAATTTCCATATAACACATGGTTTCATAAGTTCATAGTGATGAGTTTTAGGGCAGGTGGTATATTGTATACAGAAGCTATTCTGCATATCTGAGGAATTGGCATGGGGAAATGTCACCAAGGAGAATTTATTCATTGTTGGGATAGTTGTTAAATCATTGCGGATTAATGCAAATAACGGTTTTAATTCGTTATTAATTCAGTTGAACAATGGTTGAAAACTGGTGTACTACTCTTGACATTAACCAGACATCAAGTTTCTACTTCAAATTTTTTTTTCCAAAAATATTTCCAGTAAATTAAACATACATAATTAACCATGTGCTTTAAATGTAGATTGTATTTTCGATAAAACAGTCATCTTTGGTGTATGTCAGCATACAAAGACTTAAAGTCATCATTCAAGAACGTGTTTGGGGGATGTTTTAAATGTTTTCAGATGTTTTAAATCATTAAAGAAATGTGTAAGGTGGTCAGACGTCCTGGTTTGTTCGGGACAGTTCCGAATTTTTACCTGAATTTATTTTAGGCTGATTTAGGACATTAATTTTTCTCGAATTTTGATTCTGTCTTAAATTTATTCATTCTGGACATCAATTCATCCCGAATTCGTCCAAGTCATTCGACGTCCAAATTGTTTGACATTTTTGGGAATACCAATTGGGAAATTTTTTAAATCATCATCATCGCCAAAATGTATATTTTCAACGCTGTAAATTGTATCGATAAATATCGATACTAAAAGTAAAATCGATAGTTACACTTTTAACTTTTCCACTCTCTTAACCACCCGTGTCGTTAATTGTTGCGGATTGGAAGTCAGAAAACATGTTCACCTTAAAATTAATGACATTTGAACACTTTAGTATATATGTGTATTTGACACTAGGCGTATTAGAAAACACTGGATTAATCGACTTTAAACGTATTTTGCTTAAGACAGAGGATAAGTAAACACGTCTGTGTGTGATATGTTTGAATGAAAAATCAATATTCAGTAGAGCCTCACGTTCTAGTTAATTAGAGCAACAGGTGTATTTAATTCGATACATGAAATTCTTCTGTTAATTCCATTTATGGGTTTTCTACTGTCTTTAACATCTAAAATCTAATCTACATAATTACTATTGTATTTTTGTTTAATACGTTTGAGTTAACATGAATTTTACAAAATAATCTGAGGAAAACCCTTTATAAATCACACAGTTCAGTAATAGTTAAGTGGATCCTGTTGACAAATTTCTTAGTAATATCTTATATCTCCATTTATAAACAACTTATGGTGTCCTAGAAATCAAATCTGCCTTCCCATTGGAGCAATTATCTAAATTAGATGTTTTAAGGTGTTTGGTGATTAATAATTAGCAAATTAGTATTATGTCAACATGCTGAAGAATAATGTTGTTTTTTTTTTAACCAGGTGATAAATAATTTATGATTGGTGGAACCTTCACCACTTTGTGTAATGGTGCTTGACCTCTATTGTTATTACTATTTTTTATGTTATTGATTATTGGAATTCCTTTATCATTACTGCTAGTAAAGGAATATAAGGCAAAAAAAAAAGTCGTTTAAGAAAAGTATGAACAATATCGACAGCGCATTTCAACATTTAACGCCAGTCATAAAAATGCAAATATGATGTGAACACAGATCCACGTGTTGTACATTAATATTCAGATGTTCATATGGAACATGAGCAATTAACGCTATATTTTTAGTAGGTGAAGTTACCGTGATAGGGTGGTGTGAAAACGCGTTCCACCAGTTTTGCTACACTCTGTAATTTGCTGCTTTATTAGCATGCAACTCATCCTGCATAGTTTTTATTTGGGCACTGTTGCGGTAATAATTGGATTCTGATTGACTGTTTTTCGTTTATGCGTAGATTGCATGTGTTGAATTTGTGGGTGAGCTTTAGTATATGGCTCATGGAATTTCTGCATAAAAACTATAAAAAATTTGAGCTTAACATTTTGTGAGAAAAATAATAATTATATATATATCTCTACTGGTGGAAATGAAATTAACAAAATTCGCTAATATGCGATCTAAGCTAGCTGACTACAACCTCTTCACCTGAAGCTAACCGGTGGTGATTTTGGGAGGCGAAGTTAGGTTACTTATCCAATAAAAATCGCATATTAGCGAAATTCTCAACTTCCGCCAATACAGATGCGTATATTATTTATTTATTTATTTATTTATTTATTAAATTAGGATAAAATACAATTGGACAATATAAGTTGAAAGTGATCGAATTGAACGTTGAAAGATACTCTTATATACAAATATATATACATATTTGTTTTGAAGTAAAACATTGTTATAAAGTTGTTTTTTATAATGGAGACAATTTTGAAAACATTTGCAAATATAATTGATTTTTCAGTTATATTATTTTTCAATTATTCCATTATTTTCTTATTTCTTCCACAAAATGAGAAGATCGAATGCAAATTTTTTTATACAGAAATTCCATAGGCCATATACCAAAGTTTATCATATCATGCAATCATAAAATCTTGATAAATACGTAGAGAATTTTTATTTTTGTAAAATATTATAAGTGAACAAGTAAACATGTCATTACAAAATACTTTATTCAAGGCCACTATTCAGTTTTATTTTAATTTTTTTATGTATATATTTAAATTAATGGAACTGCAATTAGCATGCTTGTATTAGACGTGCCATCATCATTTCATTATGAAAGGTAGAGTTTGGATCATAGGTAACGAAATTAGAATTAATTGACAAGTATTTTAATTTATTTACGTGACAAAGTCTGTGACGCTCTGTATGAGACACTATATTATTTATGATGCAATATGTGATTTTCCTGTCAGATAAGTGATTGGTAGTTTATATATGAACATTTTTTTTTAAAGTTGATGAATTGAACTGTTTACTGAATTTGGAAAATTCCATACATGCAAACAAGAAAATCAATTACTAGTTCTATTCCAATTACCATATGTTTCAGCAATACCCTGAAAGATAATTTTTTCCGGAAATAGAATCTGTTAACTTTAATAGTGGTTTTTTTCATATGCTATAGTATTAGAAAAGATTATTCTTTACTTTACAAAATTGTTATGGCGTCAATTTTTGATATCACTGTAATTTTTTTGTATGAAATTGATTAAGATTTCTAAGAAATGGTTTTGTTTTATATTTTTTCAGGTTGCTTATTCAGTAAAGAAGTATGTGACACTAACGAGTGGTGTTTCGATGGTAAGATAATCGTATTTAATTTATACTAGTACTTTTGTCTGTTAATTTTTTGTTTGGAAATGTGCAGTTTCAAACCTTTGATGTTATATGGATCTTCTTAAACCGCATTAAACAAAGTTTAAAAACCAGAATTTGAGAAAACGATGCTTTTATTTTTGGTTTGTCCATAGGGTTATTCCCATTGGTTCATAGTGTTGTGTAACTCTAAGTGGTCCCGTGACATAATTCTTAGTTTATTACTAGGCCTTATTTCATGCATAGTGAACATGCAAAAAGTTAGTTCACTATGGTTTAAGATGACTCATATAAAGTAGTTCTTTGCTATTCTTGGGGATTGCATTTCTGGAAAATTGGGTACCATACTGTGAGTCAGACTAACGTTGAATATATGAGATATGGGATTATGGAGAAAATAAACATTTGCATCAAATCGTCATAAGTTTACTTGGCTTTTTTTCACATGTTCACTTGTGACTTGTTGCACTTTCTGAACATTAAGTCACAGTGGGTTAATCCAAATGTATTTTATAGTAATATGGTTAGTATGCATCTAATAGATATTACTGTACAGTATTAACATTTATGTGTGGAAATGTTATTGGAGAAACTAATGCTATTTAGTAATGTAAGATATAACTAACATTGACAGACAATTTAAATGCTATTCCCCATTTGTTTATTAATAAATTCCTGAAATTCAAAAAATCTGTTAATTCAAAATGAAAAGAATAAATTTATGTATACTCAAAAACGTTTCTGTATAAGCAAAAAACTCACCAATCATGTGATGTTGGATAACTGTACATTCAAATTTTGTGGAATATTACTTTTCTATGAATAATGTAACAGTTTTAGGGTATATCTTAATCCCAACCTATAATTTAATACCTTGGTTTTGACACTTTTATGACACTACTCTTAACAGAAATCTGTTGTTATAATCATAATGGTGGTGCTGTGCTTGCATTTGAAGCAGCATTCTGGTTAGTCAACCTGTAAATTTGGTTCATTGATTTCATCTTGTTTATTAGAGGCTCTAATTAACAAGATGTGTTGTCCTTTATTTTAAAGGACAGCAAGATTATTGAGTGACAGGTGTGACACCAATATCGATACTAAACTCGATATAATCGAGTACTTTGGTCTTTGTTCTCTTCTACATCTAGCGTCCTAAGTTTGATCATGAATGAAACTGGTGTGTACATTTTTTGGTTAATCGTCGCACGGGAGTGGCACACTAGTACTATTTGAAGATTCCGCATTTGGGCATTCTAACCAACTTTGGGTATTCTGGGACATTATAAATAACTAAGCCTACTATAAAATGCCAATGGTATTCTATAGGCTTAGTACTTATTTGTTAGAATGCCCAAATGTTGAAACTTCAATAGTATGTTGTCCTTTAAAATAAAGAACAGATGACAACCCGATTTTAGATTTGTTATACAGAATTCAAAAGTGATCAGTGATCAGTGAATCAGTGATAGCTGTTATTACTAAATTCTAGAATTTTGAGGTTGAGACACTACTCCTAGTGTGCAGGATTTTCAGAAGGGGGAGAGGTCATTATTAAACAAATCATTATTTTTTTATAGAATATTTTAGTACACTACTATGTGTATAAAAATATTGTATTTCCGAATTTTATCTTTCGAATTAAAGGGAGGGTGGTAAACACCCGTTCGCTGTACATGGCCCTGTCTAGTATTACCAGATATGTTTGAGTGCACTACAACCATCTAATGTCTATTACAAATTTTTTACAGACAATGTATTTGGAAAATGCATTCCTGTTCATGGTCCAATCGATGAAAACAATTTTTACCGATATAACTTAGAAGGAGGGATGCTTAGAGAGCTGGAAGATGAAATGAAAAGATTGTTTCGTGAAGGTAAATTGATGCTATAACTTCCATCTCATTCAACTGGGCTTGGGTAACTGGATTAACGAGATTACTGGATTTCAGTGGTTAAGTTTAGATCAGTATTGATCGGCAGTTTGTTTTCAGTAGAATAATGTTTTCAGTGTCGTTTTTTTTCGGAGTACTGTTATTCTTTGTTAATTTGATTTTGGAACACGGATGATTTGAATGAGAAAGTAACGAATGATTTGTTTATTTCAGGTTATCACTGGGGGCATGCGTATACACAATGTATTCTACAAAATCAACTCTATTCACATAGATTTGGTTTTGATTACAATCCATCATTGTGCAGTGCACTGGCTGACAGTGAGAAAGATCTGGACGATGAAGATGACCCTGACAATTTAGCAGTTATTCACTTCAACCCTAGTTACGTGAATCAGCATACTGATTTTGCAGACGAGTGGTTCATACCACCAGCACACCATCCAGTGTTTGAACAACATCAGTCATATGGCAATGCAAAGAAACTTCCCGAAAGTAAGCATTTAGCTTAGGCTTACTGCCTGAACGTTTAATTGCTACACTGAGAATGCTAAGATATAAATAATGTCCGGGCAACTGCTTTTCAAAGGGTATTTTCCCTTTATCTTTAAATAATTTGCTTGGTTATTAGTTATTTGGTTTCATCTGTATTTGTGTCTTGATTTTGTGCCTGAATCTGTGTGAAAAACAAAAACATGCAAAATGAACTAAGTATTGTTAGATATGGAGTAATTGCACAGAGGGCAGCAGTGAAATGGCCACTTATCAAAACGTCACAATATGTATTGGAATATTTAGTATTTTGTTGATTTAACATATGCTGGATGAAAGTACATAAAAAACAATCAAATCACGATACATTTTGGATATCCCATGTTGTTTTGTTTTTTCATTCTGAACTGCATGGGACAAAATGGAGATGAACTCTATTTTGTCCCATGCAGGCTGTCAATCTTTTTTTGGTGATTGTCTTCTCTGCCAAGTTTGCAGGCACTACAAGGCAGTGCGAGCAGGACGAATTGGTGGTTATGATTTTCTTTAGAATATTATTTAGAAAAATACAGGAAGGAATATCCAAAACGTGTCTGTCTTGATTAAATTAAATGTTTTTTTCATGTACTTCCATCTAGTATATGTTAAATCATCAAAGTAATGAATGTTTCAGTACTTAAGGCAATTTAATAAGGGGTCGTTTCACTGCCATACTTTATATAGCCTATACCAGTATTCATGTTTGGCAATTGGAAAATGTAATATGTAGTTGTCAACAAAAATATGTGTATATAACATTTCTAATTTCTGGAGCGTGTTGATAAAATAGTTAAGTATATGTAAAGGGCTTCAGGCGGCATAATGGTAAACCACATTTTTGAAATTGTTCAGGAGAATCTTTTTTCTAGTGAAAAACTCCACAAGAGGACTATATTAAGCAACAAGGTAATTTTCTATATTATGCTGTCATTTGCTGGAAAACTCTGGAAGTTGTAAATAACAAACTAGAAACAGTACTGAGGAACTGTTTGTGTAAAAATATCATTTTATTGAAAAAGTGTGGCTCACTATTATGCTACCCGAAGCCCTTCATATATAAACAGGCACATATGAAACTGCATTCTAAGATGCACAGTCTTATATGTAAATATAGTGTTTCATGCATGAATATGAGGGCAAAAGCTGAAACATGTGTTTTATACGTATATATATATACTATTTATACTTGTCTGATGTATGCTCACATATCTGTGATTTGGATTTTTATTGAATGAATAAGTTAAAAATATCTTGTAAATATCAATTATTTTAGAATGAAACGATGGTTTTATTGTTGTTGCAATTGATTTATATAACCTAAATGATCATGCATTTATTATGGTTTATGGTGTACTCTAATTCAAAACCCTTTCATTATGCAGTTACTTATTTTGTGGCAATAATCGAAATCTACATCAATAACGTAATTTATTTCTTAATTGGTTTCTTTTTTTTTTATCCAGCAGATGATAGGCAGTTCGATTCGTACAGCCGAATGAAGAAAACTCGACAGTTTCAAGAAAATTTTAGCTCTCTAAGTAGACAAGATTTGAAACATTTGTTGAATTTGCTCAATCGTGAAAATTCAGAGAATAACGATGACAGTAGTCAATTAGGTGTGTGGGATGATACTGGAGATGAAAATTCACAAGGCAACTTTCAGGTAAATATCGTAGTATTAATTTACTACACTAACAATTCAACATTCAAATAATATAGAAGAGTTGGCGACGTTATAAGGTTGTGCCCTAAGTTTCTAAAAAATCATCCCCTAACTACTTACTATTGTAATTACATCTTCATAATGACATGTTCTATTTATGGTGGCAAAGTGTGTTCTAACACATGTTGTGTTAAAGAACGGAGTATTTGAATTGAAGTGAATGTAGATAAATTGGCTTTAATACTTTTTTTTTTGTAATGCTGCTTTCATGCAAACAATATTGAATGTTAAATAATTTGTCTTGTATACAAAAAGGATTAGTTTTTCTCTGAACATATGTTTCAACGGCTTGACTTTTAGCAGCTATACTTCAACAGTATAATGATGATGAGCACCACAACTTCGAAACATAACTATTAAGAAAAGTTGTTTAACTCAAAAAGTGTGCGTTGTGTACAAAGACACACCACACCACACTTGTCATTCATTAATCATCTAAGTAAAGAGTTATGAAAAATTGAAATGGACTATTATTATCAATGCTATTATCATTGTGGTGCAAGGGTAATAATGGTAATGATTAGTTTGAGATATGTCAGATTTTAGTTGCATTAATCAAGTTGGTAGAAACAGCGAACAGTAATACTGTTTAGTATTATTACAGTACTGTGAAACTGGTATTTTATTGCTACATGGTGTTCTACATTTGATTTCTCAAAAAAAAAAGAATGGAAAGAATGGGTTCGAATTGGGTGGATTTAAATTCGGACTCTTTTTTTTTTTTAAGGGGGAGGGGGTTCTAAAGTTTCATATTTTGAATATGCCTAAACATTATGTTGTTTTCGTGGCAAATTAAGATTCAATTGAATGTTTTGAGTGTTCAGACTCAAATAATACACACTTTAGCCGTTTTTGCCACTTGTTTTCCAAGAAAACATCCTAAAAGCATTAAACAAGTCAATCACTAAACATGTTCTGGGAGGGGTTCGAACCCCATAAATCATCTAAACCATCCCCATAAATCCGCCAGTGTATAACATATAGTATTTTGATCATGAATCACAATTAGAAAACAGGTCATATAAATCTGGTAAAAGGCAGATAGGGTTCCTCAGTTTATGCATTTATCCCAGATTATGGTTTACAAAATAAATACTACTTATATACTAATAAACTCCAGTGAAAACACCATGTAGCAATGGAATATACCAGTTTTACAATACTGTAATAATTCTAAACAGTATTACTGTTTGCTGTTTCTACCAACTTGATTAATGCCACTAAAATCTGACATATCTCAAACGAGATATGTCATTACATAATCATTACTGTTAACCTTGAACCGCAATGATAATAGCATCAATGAATCCATTGAATCCAATTTTACATGAATCCATTTTTTTCTTTTTTTGTTTTTGAGAAATCAAATTTAGTTTCTTGCATTTATCTTGGTTTGGATTGCCAGTGTAGTATGATTTTTTGAATAAGACTTTTTTTAACACCTTGACAAGTGATATTTTAAGGAACTTGAAAATCCTTTTTAATTATGCATTATTGCTTGGTGAAAAAGTTGATCTCTTAAGTCTCCAAAATTACTGGTCCATGCAGCATTTATTAAATATCATCATCTCCTTTTTTACACGAAATTTTATTCCCCCCCCTCCCCTTTTGTTCAATATCCAGGAACTATTCCCTGACTCCACTGATCTTTTCACCTGATTGATTACTTATGTTTTTGTTTAGTTTGGTTTATTTTTGCTTTACTCTTGTAGGCTGTTCTATATGTTGTTTTTTTGTTGTTTTATTTTTTGCTTTTGAAACTTAGTCGCATTCTTTACATTGTTTTTTTGTTCATTTTTTTTGCATTTAAACTGTTATTTTCATTCTTTTTACTTTTGCATTTGGAAATTGTTTTATTTTTTATCATCATATTGCTATATCCTTAATTGGGCTGTTTGGTATTAATAAACGTAAAATGAAATTAAATGAACCTGGTTTAGATTGGAAATTTTGTCTTGCATGCCCATTATCATTTGTTGCATGCCCATTATCATTTGTGGTGTTTGTAAAAATAAAGATGATGCAAGGAAAATAAAGTGCCCACTTTTCTTCAAGAGAATGAGTGCAAGAGAAACAAGTGTTGATGTTAACCTTACAGCATCTGTTGATGAGGGCCAAGTGCCTTTAAACAGTAACTAAACTGTTATGATGACAAAACAAACAAAAAACAGTTTTGTTACCAAATATGTGAAATGTTATTTTCTTCACATATATCAACACGACAATTTGGTTTATAGCATATTGGTTAAAATCAAATGTTAAGATTAGCAGTTATCTTAAACTATTTCTATGCCATGGGTTGAAGTTTATATTGCATTTGATAAATGCAATAAGCTTGAGAATGTTTCAGTGCTTCTTTGTTTGTGTTTCATTAAGCTTCCAAAAGTAAACCATTTTGTTTATTCTTTTTTATTATTAATTTATTTTTTGTCAATTTATTAATTTATTAATTTATTCATAATTTATTTTATGGTATAAAATACAATAAAATACACATTTTTTACCATTTCACTAAAACGACGGGTTACAATTATGTCCAAGTTCATTACTTTTGGCACTTGTTTCACTCATTTGACAGTTTTCAACATGATGCGCTCTGTAATGTACATTAATTTTACTTTTGTTAGGTCAAGCTCAATTCATTTAGCATATAAGAAAAGAAGTGACATTATTTACATACTCATTTTTAAAATATTACAATAATGTTTTCTTATTTCAGGCTATTTCCAACATTGATTTAAATTTTGGAACTCCTGGTGAGGTTATAGAAGCTCACAAGAATTCAGAAGGAAATGCTGAAACTACCTTCTTATCCTCTTTAGAAGTAAATGGTAAG
Source organism: Cryptops parisi (assembly GCA_034695005.1). Classification (NCBI taxonomy): domain Eukaryota; kingdom Metazoa; phylum Arthropoda; class Chilopoda; order Scolopendromorpha; family Cryptopidae; genus Cryptops; species Cryptops parisi. The sequence goes on from JAQIWH010000140.1 coordinate 41,986, forward strand.
CAGAAGTGGTTATTGCATTATGTAAGTGTCTATATGCAAGAAGTTTGTGGTTTAAATTGGTTTGCCTAAAAGTTAAAATCTCACATAATGCAACTTGGAGTTAGGTGATAGCGTCGCTTGCAACCTAATCCTTAGCAGCAAGTGCTGATGCTTAATTTACTTTATTGCTTTGTATCACATCATCTTACACTATTATAGATGATTCAAAAGCCAGTATTACATATGGTGTGAAAATCATGTGATGTGGTCTTTGTCAGATACTGTATAAGTGTTTCAATGTTACGAAGTTGACTTGACAAAGTGTATAGTATAGTAAAAGTATATATTTTTTTCATCTTTAATAATGGAAAATTTGCTCTTTGTCTTGTTCTTTGAGATTAAGTAACTAAACATACAGGATTATTTAAAAGTCATGTGCAAAAGTAAAGTTGATTTATTCATAAAATAACTGACTTTCATGAAAGGTCATAACAGTAATAAACATAGTAACTAAGTTTTCACATGCACATCACAAATGTTAGATATGTGGTTGCTAGTGACACGACGGGTTGAAAATGTGTAAAACGTTTAAAATGGTCTGTCAAGATCAAAACACAAGGCATGTAGCGAAACGGGACTACTGAAACAATGCATCTGCATTGCCTTGGCAGAACTTGCTAGGACCCGTCTCAACAGTGCATTTCACACTAACGTGTCCAATGGCGCACCAGCAACACTCATGTTGGACATTTGTGATGTGCATGTGAAACATGAACAGTTATTAAGTCAAGTTCTTTTGTAAATGCCAATTAATATAAAAATAAACCAACCTGACTTTTGCACCACTACTTGAGAATAAAATAAAATAAATTCCTGTCAACCGTATATTTATATCGGCAAAATGAGCAGATTTGCATAAAATCTCTTAACTTTAGTTGACAGGCCTCAAGTTGCGGGCTAATTTAAAAATGCAATTATGTCGTTATTTCAAGTATCGTGCCAATTTATAAATGAATTCACGTTTTTTTTCCAAATATCTGTATCTTTTCCATTGTTTTGGAAGTGAAACAACCAGAAAGTGAAGCGACAAAAAGGAAAATTAAAAAATCAAAGATTCGCAATAGTCGCGTTCTATATTCTTGCTTCAAAAAGTCCGAAAGTACAGGTTATATGTAGCCCAATAGCCAGTTTATGCTATAAACTGGTCTAAAATGATTCAATTTATGCATTTTAAGGAATAATGATTTAAGTGTCTTTACACCACATTTTTCTACCCAACTCTTCAATTGTAGATCTACATTTATATTTTTGATAGCCAGAACTGAAAATATTTGTTTGTTTGCTTTTTTACTTGTTTCAGAAGTATTTATTTTATATTATTTATAGATGGTTTTACACAGCCTGAGTTCGATGATTTTTCGGAAGATCTTGAAGATGACGTGAATGATGGATACTTTGATGACACTGTTTATCATAATGGTGGATTTAAACGTCTTCATCGATATGATGTGAAAAAGCCTGGACCTAATTTTATGACAAATCTGGATGATTTTGATTCAACAGAGGTAAATATAGTTTTGCCTTTGGAATAACAACCACTTTATTTAATCGAACTGGACTAGCATTGAATTACTGCAATCAATGGATTAGTGTTGAAAAGAAATAACACGATTCGAAATACCACTCGAAGTTGCTTAATTTGACTTAAAACTAAATTCACTCTTGTTATATTTTTGCTGTTTGTGTTTGTTTGTTTTCTTTTGTTTGGTATCAAAAGTTTATATTGGTGCAAATCTGTTTTATAATGGTCACTCACAATAATAGGATAAAAATTACTACACTGATAACAAAACAGTAAAAAATGTATAAGATTTCATTTTGCATGAACACTTAACCCATTGTCTGCTTTTTGATGTTACTCTTGGCACCGTTGAGTCGATTGAATTCAAATAATAAAATTCCTTTGTCATTTAATATATTTTATGTGGGTCATTTGGTATTCCAGATCTTGATTTCAGTATACATTTAACTGTCAGTGTGTTCCTAGGTCTAGTCAGATTTTAGCCACAAATGGTATGCATCAAACCAAAGTAAAAAGTCCATGAAATCATGTTCAGAAATGCATACTCATTTGTATACCTGATTTTGAGATCGTAGGCATATGCATTTACGTGACTTAACCCTGTGTTATCTCAGAAGGGAAGCATTTCCAGACTCATGTTTATATTAACATTTTGATTTTGTTTTGATGCGTAGTATTTGTGGTTATAATTTTACTAGATCTTTCAGGAATTCTTTGTATACATTACAGTACACATGGATAAATGGAATATTGTAGCTGTTATTGTGATAGAATTGTATTTCCCTTTTTGTAACTTTAACATTTACTTTTTGTAAATCTTGACTCTTATAGCTGCTTTTATTGCATTTATTTTCATGAGCTTATTTCATGCAGAACTATGGTATATTCTAAATATATTTGTTGTTATTTTATGTGGGATGCTGGTATGTCGGATTTGTTATGATAGTTGGGAGATTAATTTTATAGTGGTCATATGTTCATCTATTACCTTATTACACCAGAAGTTATCAAGAAGTGTTGGTGAATCAAATGAAGTGAAGGTGAAGTTTGACTGAACCAAAACGTTTGGTGACTGAGTGCACGAACAGGTGTCATAATGAACGTAGCCAAATGTACACTGTATAAATTAAATTAAATTAAATAATTAAATTAAATTAAATTTTTTGGACAATATTCACACAGTTGCATTTTTGTAACTAGTAGTTAAATAGTGCATCCTTGTAGATGTTTAAGTTTATGGGTTGAGGTCAACATTTGGCAAATTTAGTCTCATATATGGAAAGCAGCAGTGTGTGTCATTCTAGTTTTGTTAACCAACAGAAAACTCCAAATAATTGACAAAAAAAAAATAAAAGCAGTTTAGAATCTACCATAGGGTGGTTGCAGAAACACTTTCAACCATCATGTTGCTGTTGAGGAACCACTGCTTTCTGTATATTGGACCAGTTTTTCAAATGCTGCTGACATGCTCATACTTTCACATTAATCACTTTCAAACGAAGTGCGGTACAATGATACAAAGTGATACACATCATGCCAGTGCTCTTGCATAATGTCAACCAAATGTGTTTTCTGCTGTACAGAGTGGTTCATTTATTGCGACACACTCCAATCTCATGAACACAAAGAATGCAATAAACAAATGTGTTGTACAAACATTGTTTGTGTATGAGGGGTCTTCTAATGATGCTATTTTCACTGACCTTGAAATTAATTTTCTATGTAACTTCAATGAGTCATAGATACCAAGTCATATTTAGAAGGTTGTAGCCAAGAGTTCATTTAGTCAGAATCTACTGTTTTATTTATTTCCAACAATTGTTATTTGAAACAATAAACCTAGAAGCTTAGAGTAGATCACCTGTTGTAGTGCAGGATAGTGATACTGTCTTGCAACCCACAGCACTTAACGTGAAACACCACATTGGAACACCTGTTGCGGCAAGTGAGATGATATTTGAGTGTGTCACAATAATTGAACTACCCTGTATAATTTTAAATGTTTTTCACAGAACATGCAATAAAATATTACAATATTATTATTAATTATTATTATCACAATTCAACAGGATACCGAACGTTTTCAGCACACCTTGTTTTAATGTCTGTGTTGTTTAAGATAACTTGAAGACAGCATCTTTTAGCTTGATAGAACTGGAGTCATGCACATAAAAACAAAGTATAATAAATGACATTAATAAGAATTAGCATTATTACTTTCTTGTGAGCTAAGGAAACTAATGCAATGCTGTTTGATTGGAACTAGAAAAACAATTTGTTTTAAAAGACTTGAGGGTCATATTTGAACTAGTTTCATGCAGACTCAGGATGGTAGATTTAGACTTAACTTAATTTACTATATCCTCTTTTTTTTTGTATTTTAGGCTGTAGTGAATGAACAACTGCATCAAGCTTCCCTGTTCAAATTACTCGAAGAAGCTCTTCAAGAAAAGGAAAACACGACAACAGAAGATGCAGATGCCCAAAGGTTTACTGCCGAAGGAATGGTACCAGAGTCTAAGCCTTCCGAAGTAGGGGAAAATGTTGAGAGAGACATTGAACAAAAGGAAACAGGTAGAATTTTGATGATATGTGGGTTTTATTTTTCAGTTTTAATCAGTGAGTGGTGCTGTTGTAATTAAGATTACAGATCACTGACTTTACAATAATCTGTTATGAATTAACAACATGAAATAATTGTTACTTTTATTTAGTAAACATTGTTGGTGATGCTGAAAAACGAATGCCTGATGAATCAACATCCCGAAACGTCGGTTTCCCAGTTGAAAGTTACAGCACTCAGCCACTAACACAACCTGTTGACGATTTGGAAAACAAGAACTACGATGTCATAGACACTAGTTATGCTTACATAACTGTGGATAAACCGTAAGTGTCAAATTTTTGTACATTGTTTCTACTCCATTATAGATTTCTGTAGAAATAACAGGCGGTTATAAATTTATAATTATTAACTTTAAAGAGTTTACTAACAAATTTTCATGTACACGACCTGAAACTAGATAATATGCCATTTACGTTTGGAAGATCACATCACGAAAGTGATTCATATATTGCATGGAACAAGATTCAAGACAACTACTTTATAGTTTATGATAGCTGCTGAAGTGCATTTTGAGTTATGTGGTTTTGTAAATAGACAATCTTGTAAATCTTGGTCTGCAGAAAATCCTCTATCTATGCATTCTCTGTGGACAAAGTATGTCAGAGTATCAAAGAGTGTTTGTCCATAATGCCATCTCATAGAATACATCTGCTTGACGTCTTTTTCAAAACACAAATGGCTTATTATCTCGTTTGAGGTTGTATACATGAAGATTTGTTAGTGAACATTTAAAAGTAGAAACTAATGTTCTATTTATAATTGCCTGTTTTTCTGCGGGACCCTGTACAAGGTTTAATGCATTGAAATGATTACACGCAATGGTCAACAAGTGTCTTAAAAGTTTTCAATAGGTTTGATGTAACTTATTACAAATATACTTCAGATGCTTAAATGAAACACTAAAAATTGCCAACGACAGTAACAAAAATAAAATAGCACAATCCCCTACCCTCAAATACATAATGAAAAATATTTTTTTAAAAAAGAGTTTCTTAAGATAGTCATTTACTATTTTTTCACAAGTAATGTAGTTGTATGCAGTGCAGTCGCATCTTATGCAGGATTAAGTTCTAAGGTGAGAATTCAAGTGGAAAACACTATATAGAGGCTAAATTATCATTGAAGATCACTTAAATCGCCTGTAAAGTGCAATGTATAATACTGTAAATAGTATCCTGCTTTGGAAGCACTTTGCTAATGCGTTATTTCCATTGATGCTTTGCTAATCAATTTATTTTAGGAGCTCTTAAGGCAGTTTTTAGCCGCAGTGCTTTCAGCTTTTTACAAATGCAATTCTTTAATTTCACATTTTCAGTGTTTTTCTTGGCTTAGCATTATTGTGTACTTATATGAATGCAAATGCAAACATGCTTTTGGACGTTAGTATGCACTGGTAAGTGAGTAAAATGCTTGCTTTGCTTTAAAGCAATTTTGCTTTACAACAGTAGTCTGGTTCCCAACCTGCCATATTAGCAGGTTGTCTGTAGGCCTGTTTTATATAAGTTTATGTATAACACTGTACAACCCTGAACAGTAGTGACACCAGTGATCAAGTACAACATTTTGTAAGATAAACATTGATGGCATCAATGTTTATCACGATGAATCAATGATTTACCACGTGATCAATGATTTATCACGTGATCAATGATTGATCACGAAGAACGTTTGACCATGAACGCTCTGTACAAGTACACTGCAATAATAACTTTCTTTTTCTGTGGCAGTTGGTGTTTCATCAAGCTTGTATACAGTTGAATTTGCATAACTTAAATTTTAATGAGCTTTGATGCCAAGCTTTTCATCAGATTTATTCAAATCTCTAGTACTGTAGTTTGCCCAAGAGAATATTGTGGCATTAACCAGGTGTCACTCAGTGAGGTAAATATGGTATCACCCCATGGTGTAACTGTAAATCTTGATCAGCAGCTATCAAAACGATATTCGAAGTGTCATGCACTAATGTGTATTAAAAAGGTCAAAAACATGTGTAACATCTTTTTGAACATAACTGTGACACCAGTTATTTCTAGAATGTTATTTAAAAAGTTAGAATTATACTGTATGTAGGATGCATCACTTAATGCATCACGTGATGTAAACAAAGGTTTACCATGAAGTTAATTTAGGGTCTAATCTAAACACGTTAGCTTTCCTGTAGAACACAGCAAATGGTTACAATTTTTCATTGCTTTTTTGCCGAGCACAGCGCACTGATACTACTTTTTAAGGCTTTCTAGCATGACACTGCGCATAGCTACAGCTTTTGAAGGCTTCCAACATAACACCTCGCGCGTTGCTACAATTTTGTCAGGCTTTGCAGCATTACAGCGCATTTCCACAACTTTGTCAGGCTTTGCAACATTACACATCGCATTGCTACAACTTTGTCAGGCTTTGCAACATTACACATCGCATTGCTACAACTTTGTCATTACTTTCCAGCTACTGGCGAAAACTGATGTCAACGTGATTTGAATGTAAAGTAATTAATTTTTTACACCATGGATTTTAATCTTGAGGGTTTATTGATACAGTACATTTAAGCTAGGCTTAAATGAAAATGTTTTTTGTTGTTAAAACTAACTGCAGGGATATTTCAATGAAAAATAATGAATGTCTGCTGAAATACTGCAGTAGACAGTCATTTTGGTGTTCCCTCTACTGATGGTGTCACTCTGTGCAGTCAACACTTTTCACACCCATGTTCCCAGGTGATTCCATGTATACTTTATAGTTATATTTGTCATTACGCAGTTACACTATACTATTATGATAACGATTTTTAGGATGTTGAAAAGCAAAGCAAAAAATGTCAGGATGGTAAAATTTCAATTACGATTATACTACAAGATGCTAAAAATATTATTTATTTTGAAGAATTTTAATAGTCCCCTGTATGTTGCATGTAATACATGAATGTGCCTTATGCTAGAAATTTTGAATGGACTCCTAAAACAAACCGAAAGTTTGCTTGCAGTTTATATTTGGGAAATCAAGGGGATTCAACAAAATGACACCAAGTGTAAGTTATCAGAATATTATAACCATTATTAAAATATAAAGATTTTAGCTAAATAGTGATTAAGATAACTCTACCAATAGAACTTTACCCTTAGGTAATTGTTGAGTGATTATTCTTATACATAACACTCTTAATATTTAGTTATATTTAAGTTACATTAGTTATGAACAACACTTAAAAAATCACTGAAAAATCTTTCGCTTTGTTATGGTTTCCTTGTATGGAATGCTGGCTTCAATTGCACCATGATGATTGCATGTTATACTTTATTTTATGGTAATTAGACGAGATAAACATAAACATGCATTTGTGGCTTAGCATATTAAAGAACTACAATAATGAGTTACGACATGCATATTTCAATTTTATTCTTGCAATCAGAGAATTATTGCCAACACTGAACGACACATTTGTCGCCAAGTGAAGTGAAACTGTCACATAATGAACCCAAACAATTAGCTACTGAGCAACAGCAATCGACAATACACAAACGTTATTAAGATTTGAAAGAAAACATAGCATAATGCTTATCTATGTATGCTTTTCAAACTGGTGCAAAAAATAAAGTCAAAACAAGTAAGTCTATATTAAAAATGCTAAAGCATACTCTTTATATATTAGCACATAGCGTCCATCATATTAGTTTTTAATTAACAGCATATAAGCAGTAACACTCGTGAGAATAAGACGGATTCGTGGACATCTTATTCATCAAAATCAATCGTGCTAGTTGGCCTGTAGGAGGGTCTAAAGAATAATTCATATATAGCATTGTAGCGTTCCCCATGTTGGTTTTTCATTAATGCCATTAGCCAGTGTTACTCGTTATACAAAGACAAACCCATAGACACTTCACTCATCAAAATGCAGCGAGTCGTTTTGTTTTCATATGTAGAAAGTCACAACTCTCTCTCTCACTCACTGACAAGTGAAGATAATATAAACAGTATAAAAGTGCAACTTTTCTATCTCGAAAGATGTGAAAACTGTGTGACTTATCGCTCAGTGAAAACTTCTAAAAAAATGCTCTGCTTGTAATAGGTTGTCATCATTTTAACGTGTTACATTCATGGTGTTAGTTTGTATCATTTTAATTAAAATTGACTCATTTAATATTAAACAAGTTTGTAATAATACAATATTCGATGTGTCTATATATACAATGACAATAATACCTGACAATAATGAAATGTAAACAGAATGTTGCGAGTTCTAACATACTTATACCTACATATCGATCACACGTGTATTCATCACCATAGCATTTGCAGCAGTACAAGTTAAACAATTATATTTTAATTTTGAGTAGATATTTTAAAGTGGATACAAGGTTATTATCGATACATGTTTCTGGTATGTGCAGTAAGCGTAGCAGGTTGACAATTTTTTTTTGTGCCTCGAGATTATGCATAAAATGCAAACGCAGCATGATAGCCGAGAGCTAACTTACATAGTAAGGTCAAAAATACACGTTCCTAAGTTTGTAAGTTATGTATCAGCCCACACGCCCGAGCAAAATCGAAAAGTCAACTAGCTTAGTTACATCGCTATGTGATGCTATGTTCCAATCATTATATATTAATCTCGGTGTGTACTATTATTACATTTTTCTTTGTGACTGAAATCGTTTTAATGCCTCGTTGATACAATGATCTACAGCAAAATTACTGTCTCCTACAATAAAGAACGAAAAAAAAATGTAGGGGTAGGCATTCGCTAGAAAAGGTAACTTAGTAACAAACAAGGAAATCAGATTCATATTGGTAGTAGCAAGAATTGGCAAGATAGCATGGCATTAAAAAATGAAATTTAATCATTTCCTCATGGAGTGCTACCACAAAAGAGGGAGAGCGAGAAAGAGAAATGGGGGGAGGGGAAAGTTGCGAGCCAGTGAAATTATAATAAATGTTTGTTTTTTCATTATGTAAGCTTGGGTGCTTGTTGCATTTCAGATTTGACAACTGGAAAGAAGGAGCAGAGTTCATCCAAGCCCTGGAGAAATTGCTCCAACTGCCCTCCAGAGTCTTTACCGACATCAGGTAAGGCTTGACTTCTTGAATGCATTAGTGCTGTTGTCTAGAATTTGTGGTTGCAATGTCACTGAGAGGAAGCGTTGATGAAAAAAAATTCTTTTAAGTTTTAGTGTTAAAATTCTAGTTATCGACGCTTGTGGAAAGGTAGTACAGTAGAGGTATCCCTGAGTATTTGCGGTTTTCAGGATATGCAGTTGTAATTTATTTTTAGTTTCTATCAAAGTAGTATTTTTTTTTTAATTTTACTGAAAATTAATGGTAAATAATTGTATCCGATTCACAATTCAGGCAAATTTTTGTCACACAACATCTTACAAGTATTGTTATTATTGACAAAGAAAATGTCATGTGTTTTTTGTAGTCTATGCTGTAGTGTTATGTAGTATATTTTACAGGGTGATTAAAAAAATTTTAACAGTAAGTACCACAAATGCCATATTGAATTGAGTTAATATTCCTGGAATCACCCTGTATTAGAATGGATCTTCAATGAACTGTCAATCAGTGTTAGTTTATGATTTATTTTATTACATGGTGTCATTCACTCCATAGACAATATCTCCTTCCCCAAATGATAGTGAAGTACTATGATAAATAGTGAAAATAACTTCATCGTAAAATAACATGCTTGACATGATTTCTAAACGTTCAATGAACATACGAGCATACGAACATACGTTCAATACGAACATACGTTCAATGAACATACTCGTATGAATGTGTAAAAACACCAAGAAAAGTAATGACATGTTTATTCTATTTTTGTTTTAGTATTTCCACATAATTTCATATTTTCTGTTGAACTGTACTTTTCCTAATCGGGTGATCACTAAAAAGACTGGACTTTCCAGGAACATAACTTCTACAAATAACAAGAGATGAATAGTAATTATAGTGAACATATTTTAAGAAATATGAAATTTCTAAAAGAAATTTTTGTTTTTAGGAAATACCACATACGACATTGCAACGACTATTATTTAATTTCAGTAACTTTTTTTTATGAATATTTATTATTTTAATTTTTTGAAGTGTTGAAAAGGATCAAGTGACGTTCAAAGTGAATTCGAATGAAATCAATGCATCAACAGTTGCTAGCCAAGCAGGTAAAACAAACATGAAACTTTCAATGTACCTGAACTTAACAACAGTTTACACAAATTTGAACTGAAAATGTTTATTTTAAATTTTATTATTATTACAGAGGCTTTGAAAAGCGATATCAAGGCAATCACTGGGAAAACCGTCATATCTGCTGGAATAGGAAACCAGGTAGGAAACGATTCACTGTTTCATGAAGTGTCAACGAAGGGTAGGACAAAGTTTCATTTCTATTTCTTGGTTCATGTATTGTACATAACCAGCAAACAAAAGCAAAAATTCAGTACATAAGAGTTTTTGTATTCTTCGCGATGTTTATCTTGCAGGATGATTTATTGACTGTTTACACGACAGCTGTCATGTTCATACTGTAAACAAATGATTTTAATAGATGGTATTTTAAATGCGAATGGTGTAATCATGGAGATACCGGATCACTAACTTTTATCTTCATGATTTGCAATTGTATAATTATTATGTCGTTAACATAACACATTGTCTGTGTTAATTTCCATTTAATTCGATGTCTTGGCATTGATTTATTTGAATTCCGACTCGAGATATTTGTTAATATTTTAAACGATTGAATCATGGGAAGTAGGGATAATTGTGATATCCTGGTGATGAATGTTTAATACAAATCATATATGCAAAGGCCAGTTACGAATACATTATGTCTACTGTATCTGCATATAATGTTTACCGTTCGTATTGTCGCCATCACATCCATGCTTTAAATTTGTGATAAAACAAGCTATAAATATTTTATACTCCGTATATTTTATGCTGCCAAGAATTTGACAGTATTGTTATAGTGCTACCATAGAACACGATTTATCGATTATTAATTACATTTTATCGTATTTATCATTATTTTACTTTTATCACGAGTTTCTCACGGAGAATATCTGAGTTTTTATCTACAATGTAACATGTGGATTTAATATTTCTTAAATTTTTTGATTCATATTTAACTCCAAATAGGCAATTATTTTGTTGTCTTGTTGTTGTACGCTTTTTATTAGTTTGAGTTGTGATGCCATGAGTGCGGGAGGAGTGGTTTAAATCGAAGGGCTTAGTGTAAAAGGTTGTTAACTAACGTTTTTGTCAAAAATGAGAAGTATTTTCGAATGTGTAAGGTGCAATTCTACCTTTTTTAACGCATAGTTTTGTGCAAAACAACAATATGTACAAATATATTAGTGCATGCAGTTTGAAGTAATTCATAGACAGCAATGCAAGTTCAGATCTTTAAACGCGTTTCCTCGAAATTGGGAAAATGTTACTTAACACCCTTTTACACCAGACCCTTCAATTAAAGGAAGGAAAGTTTTTAACATATTGATTTGTGAGTTGATCTATACACAGTATAAAACGTTTTTTTAAAATATTTTTTTCATGTACAATACTTGTATTTGACAGTATGATAACATGAATTTTCTTTAGTGATCAGTTACTCGACTACACACTTGTGTTGGTTGGTTGGTTGGTTTGGGAAGCAAATGGTTTTTATTTTTGGCGTCGGTTTAGGTCTGTGGAATTTTGTTGATTGTGAATGTCACAATGCGTTCCCTGTTGGTGAAGGGAAGGTCCACTGGAGCAACGGTAGTGGTATTCTTTGGACGGCTAGTGGTATTTTCCTTTTGCTGCTAATGAATGTGCCTCGTTTGTTGCTGAGAGGACGTCTTATGTTCATTTGGCGAAGGCAGTTTAATTTCATTAGTGGCTGAGTCTGAGCCAGTTGAACTGCCTGACAGCGGGCCAGCCGTGAAATTGCTGGCCAACTCCCGCTCACTGTGAGTAATTCATCACCTAGAGACGCCAAAAGTGTGAGTTTTATCAAGAGACGGGCAGATAACGTTACAGGGACAGCACAATGCTAATGATAATGTTTTGTGTAACACCGCAGAAGAAAAAAACGCCACTCTGCTTTTTTGCTTCTGCTTCATTCGTTGCTGCTTTATGCGTAGATGAAGAATTTGCATAAACCGAAGAAATTGTCAATTTGTCAGTTCCGATCATTCGTTCACGAGTACATGTGATTTTTTGCTTAATGAATTCCTAGATAGGGCGATTTTCTGTGACGTAATCTAGTGTCAACTTGCTTTATTATACGCTTTATTAGTTTCACTTGTGAATTTGTGAATGAGCTGAAAATTGAATGTATACTGGCATCTATAGACGATTATGACTATATGTTTATGGTCCAATGGACCCAAAATCGTATAAAGAAACGCATTATCACATATGTAACAAAAATCGTACAAATCGAATCGAAAATTGCAGAAATCGAAAATGAGATTACTCAACACTCGAATAACTCAAAGATCTCATAAAGCGTATGCTTAAAAAGCATTTTTAACGTAGGCCTATTTGTTTTGTATAACGCGGTGGGCTACATATATTCTAGTGAAGCATCGTGAAACTACTTTTCGACGATCATAATGAAACGAAACTTACGAGGTTTAATCATTATACAGGGTGGCAGAAAAGTTGCATTTCATTCAAAACGAATTAAAATTGCTCTAATTATCGTCATCGGATAGTTAGTGATATAAGCATTGGGGGGGGGGTGCATTTCTATACAACTATAAATCACATTCTCTTTCAATGATTGAGGCTACTTTATTATGTTCTTTAGATATTGTTGATTCATGTTATGAACATGTTTAACTAAGGATCTTTACATTTTAAATTCTGCACCTTGAACAACACATTGAAGAAACAAATAAGAAGAAAACAAAAAACTTCTCACCTTACTGACCTAGTCAGGAAAATGAGAAGTTTTTTTGTATTTTGTTTTCTTATTTGTTTATTCAATAAGGATCTTTGATCTTTAAAATCTAAATAAGCGGGAAGTGGGTTGCGACTTTTGGGCCACGCTGTATAGTGTATGATTGAAAAAATGCAATCATAACATCGTCTTTCTTCTATTTCCTGATTAGTAGATGTCATTTCGGTCGCGTGGCACAACCATACTGAAGTCGGAAAAATGACTGTTGGGATGATGTCGGAGAGACACGCATGACTGGTCGTGACATTTTGCATTTATGTCGGTTAATCTTCTCGAAGGAATTTAATGAAAACGAAAACTCGGGTGAAGAAGTTTGTAATTGTAATTGGTGATTTTTGTGGTATAATATTTTTGTAGATGAAGTTGGTTAATTTTGAATTTAATAAGAAAAGAGAAAAGATTAAATGGAAAACATTTTTATTCCGGTTTTACAAATGAGATGGTGGCAAACCATTTCCGCAGCAAAATTTTTATATTTTATTGTTTTCAAAGTACAGGCCTTTGATCTTATTTTGTCCCTTTTGCCCTTGGCACTTAATGAAACGTAAATACCAAGTGAAATTCAAATATGATGAAAGCAAATACGCTTTCTTGTTTTGCTTTGAAATTCAAAACGCACACTAGGGAAGGGACAAGAACGAGAGAGAGAGAGAGAGAGAGAGAAAATAAAATAAGAAACCGTAATTAAACATAAGAAAAACCCATTACGAACCCGCTTTTATTTTCTTAGTTGATTCATGTTTCACTGTTTTTATGAAGTAAACACCTTCAGCTGAAATGGCACGTTTACTTTTTTTTTTGTGTTGGCGAAACTGTTTTTTTGTAAGCATCTGTTTTTGAAAAGATTGAAATGTGTTTTTTCATCATCTTCCATTTTGTATGTACTCGTACTCGTAGAGCAAGAGTTGAATTTCAGGCTGTAAGGTCGAAATCAATTTCCTTTGAAGTAGCTAATAACCTGTTGTTTCAGCCTTTTTTTCTTTTCATTTTTTGGTTTCCATTTTGCTATTTTTTTTTTCATTTAATTTTTTTTGACCCATCATCAACCTAACCTACCTTAGTCAATGAGGTACCGCTATATATTTCACTGTGTTTTAAATCAACAATTAACCTATATGTGAGAGATTATGGTACTAATAATTGGTTACTCACAGAACTTGACCTTTTCGTCAATTAGCGAATTTGGCAGATTGGTAGGTTAACTTTAAAGTTTTGCTGAAAATTTCGAATCGATTTTTTATCGATTTAAAAAAAATAATAATAATAATGCATGTATATTTAAGATATACAGTATTAAAAGTAAACTTGACTTCACTATTATGCGACGTGATAAATTCTTCCAGACGCTCGTAAAATGACAGATATTTGGCTATGATGCGATTTTGCGATGGTGTATAAGTGACTAAACGCTAAAATTTTGTTACTTTATAAGAATTTCGATATATGCCATGATTCAGTGGCGTCAATAGGGTTGGTGTCACCCAGTGCATTAACTCATGATGCCATTCCCTTGATAGCGGATGTAAAAACGCTATTCCATTACGCTGATATGCATGCGCATTTGGAGGTTCAACACGTGTAACATCCCTTTCGTGAAACCAAAATATTTCCATTATTTACAATTCGGAATATTTTCGGTCCAATAGTTTGAAAATATTTCTGCTAGAACGTTACTGAAGGAGTTAGTGGGAAATATAGAATCCACTTAATTGCATCACGCGATTCAATCACCAATTTACGATCCATTTACTTTAATTTCTAAAGTAACCAACCACTTTACTCAAACTTTCCTGTATAACACAAGGAATACAGCTAGTTTCCAGGTTACACACGAGTTCCATTTCCCAGGTCTGTCTTTAAGTCGAATTTGTATGTAAGTCGGAACAATTAGGTCTCTTAACATCAGTTTATTAGTTCATAAAAGAAACACTGAACATTGAAGAAACACATCTTCAACACAGTTTAGATACAATATGAAAAAAGATGATAAAGGTTCACTAACACCGTCTCTCGTTATGATATCTTGTCAAAACTCAAATTTTAAAATGAGGCATAAATGAGGCAATAGCAACAAAAAGTAGTTTAAAATGTAATATTGGTTTGTAACTTTGGGCTGTTTGTAAGTCGGACGTGTGTAACTCGAGGACTATCTGTAGTTAGAGCTTGTAGTGCCTTCCTGACGAACGCAGCACTTTGCTACAGCTTTTAAAGGCTTTTCAGCATAACACTGTTCACAGCGATTAGCTAACTGCGATTACTATCGTGAATAAAGTGAATAAACTTTGACAGCATAGAATTTTCGTCTTGTGGGTATATCGATACAGCACATTTAATCTGAGATTACGAAAATGTTTTTGTGGTTATAAGTAACTACATGAATATTTTTACGAAAAATAATACATTTTCGCTCAAACACTGCACAAGCATTAGTCATTTTGGTGTCATCCCTCTGACGGTTGTCACCTGACGCGGTTTGGACCCCCAGTGACGTTACTAATGCAATTTTATATCCATGCCAGGTGTTCATGTAACGGAATTCTCGCATAAATCGAGAACTTGAAACTATTCGACGTTCTTATGTGTATTACCTCAACCGAATACTATAACATTTGAGAATTTTATTATATTCTTATTCTCATATTATGAGTGTCAAAAAATTACTCTTTATATAATTTATATATGTGTTTTTTGTATAGAGTTTTAAAGATTTGTTTCGAACACTCCGTATATAGGAACGAACACTATTAAATTCAGTTTTCATTAACTTCTGTTTATTTTTAATGAACAGAACCATATTCAAACAGTCACCAAATCAGCATACTGTTATATATATGTTTCGAGGCCTTGCTGTTGGTGATTGTTTGAATTCGGTTGTTTATTAAAATTGAATAGAAGAATGGATTAATCGAATGATTAAAAGCAAATGGGACAAACGGTAGTGTTACGAAAACTAGTTTTAATTTTTTTTTTTACACATTCTAAGTTCAGTTTGTAATTTCTGTATAATATTTTTAATAATATATTTATATGTAACTACCTGTATGCCCGTCAACAATGACGAGTGCCATAATTGTTGTAATCCTCGTTTTATAACCCATTACTAATAACAAACAGGAAAATTGTTAAATCTTCATTGACGACTTGTGTTTCTGTTATTACTTAGTGACCTGTTACTATAACAGCAAAGAGTATTATATTCACTCACATACACACAGAGCTGAAAAACTATATAGGAAATAACTGAACTTTAGTATTGATTTAATGTGTAGGCCTACTTTGCTAAAAAACATTGTCACCAAACATTTTATCGAAGTTTGTTTTATTCAGTGTTTACGTATGTTTTAAAAAAAAAAGACAACTTTAATTTTTAATATTTGTTGTTTTAGACATTTATTTTGGTTTTAAAAAAAAACACAATGAAAAAAAAAACACTTTTAAATCGCTGCTCGATGAAATTTGAGTGATTCCAAGTGCATATGCATTTAACAGCAGAAAGATTTCATTGGAAAGATTGGAAATAAATATTGATACTGCTTAAGTGCACCAAAGTTTACCTTAATACATACCGATTCTCAGATTATACCATTGGTTGTAAATCGAAATCTTGGAATAATATTTGAATTAGCAGTATAACTAATTGGGTTTACTCGAGCAGGATAATTAGACATCTGTGACCATTGGTGTTCTGTATATATTGGAATGGATTTCAAAAGATTGTCTGGTCATAAAGGGCATAGTAATTAGATGTTCAATTGGAGGGCTTCGGACAATATAATGATAAGCCACATTTTTTTTTGAAATTGTTCAGGAGAACCGTTTTTCTGGTGAGAAACTCAAGTGTACTATACTGAGCAACAAGGTCATTTTTTATATCAGGCTGCCATTATCTGGAAAAAAACAGGAAGATGCATGTAAAACAGGAAGCTAGAATCAATACTGAGGGACAGTTCGATGTTAAAATGTCATTTTTTTCAAGTATGGTTTATCATTATATTTCCCGAAGCCTTTCAATCGAAGTAATTTTTTATTGAGAATCTCTGGATGTCTTAAGCTGCTTATTTTGTCTTTAGCGGAGCTCTAACACGCTGCTGTTAATTAATAACCATTTTGCCATTAATTTATGTTTAGTTTAAAAAAAAAAGCAATTTTTGACGGTATTCTGAAAGCATAGTTAGGTGGTACTATAAATGCAACAACCGCATATCGACAACTATCGTTATGTATTTTATATAATATTGTATTTTAAATATTATATTGTACTGTAAATATTGTATTTTGCTTTGGTTGATAACCTAAGCAAAATACTGTGTTAGATTTTCTAACGTCGAAATGTACGGTATCGTTTTTGTATGTTATTATTTGTTATTATATGTTATTATTTTCAATTATGTTATTTTATAATAGTTTAGTTAAATTTAATATACATTAGAGATAAATTTTGGGTTTACATATTAATGGATTATTTTTGTTATATGAACAAAATTAGAACGACGATCGAGTAAATTCAGCAGACACACTTTTATGCAGATTTTTTGTTTTCAGCTTGGCACAGTTTTGGCATTTTGTGTTCTCGAGAGGGTTTTAAATTAATTAATCGTCCTTCTCTCAAGTTTTTTGACTTTGTGTTTGCACAGTAGATGGTTAATATTTACAGTTTAAAACATTTATCGTTTGCGCTTTGCTCACAGCAGCAGCAACAACGATGGTAATACTGTAAGAGTGCAGCGAAAAATTATTTTTGGGTAAAAACTATTTCTACGCTTATCATTAAGTGATGACGATGTTGCCATTCGAAATAGATTTTTAGAGGGAAACTTACGGATTAACCGACTCGTCGTCGTGTTTTGAACGGCCCAGTGTTGTTTACTCGAAGCTGTTACCTTGACAATTTAATTAGCAAAGAAAACAGGAGGCGGCAGCGTTGTTTTCGAATGGTTGGTAATCAACCTCCTGTCGTGGCAACAGGTGGCTGCTCAGAGAACTCTCTTCGTTTGGAAAAGTCTTTCAGTCTGCTGATGTGAAAAGAGATTGAGAAGCAAAAGCTTTTCCTACACTCCACCCCCTTCCCTTTCACACACACCCACCATTTTACTTAAAAATATATATATATATATAAAAACCAACTATAAATATATATTTTTGCTTATTTTCTTTTTGCAAATGTATAAACAGGGCAAAAATGTAGATAAATGAAAAGGGTTTTTTGTATGTGTACCACAACACATAGTCTTAGAATTGGTAGCGAAAAAAGTAATTTCCCTCCATCTTTTTTTTTGTCATTTTATGCAAAGTTGCATTGAAGGAAGCCTGATAAATAGAATCGTTGGCCCTTGAAATTCACTGTTTGAATAGTAAAAAAAAATATATATATAAGCCAAATGTACGTACATCGCCAATTTTTTATTTATTTATATATTTATTTGTATTTATTTTCTAAGACTTCAGTCGGTAACATGGATGATGATGATGATGATGATGATGGAAATTGCTAAGGTTGCTTCAATCTTGGAAGTTCCTAAAAAAAAATTGGTGAAGGTACACAGTTCTCCGTAATACAAAAGTAACAGACACCGATTCGTATTTTTTTTATATATATATATTTTTGTGGTTGTTTACAAAGATTGTTTTTTCTTGAAGCAATCCTTAAGATAACGAACACTATAAATATGTGTTTTTGTTCGCGTAAGTGAGCGTAATTGGGTTGGTGAACGAAGACGTTTAATGTATCTAAACATCAACGCTAATGCATTTCTGTTAGGAGGTAAAACTATAGCGATATTTATGGTTGTTTTAATTTGTTTATTTATTATTATTTTGTTTTTGTGAAGCGGTTCTCTTCAAATGTTATAATTTTGATGTCATTATTATTTTAAAAGTGATGATGCATTGTTCACAGGGTAAACAATTTGGAATTATTTTCGAGTGGAAACTCGAAACTGCTTTTTGCGTACTGGTACGCATTATTTCGTGGATTAAATATGCATAAGATGCATGGTTAAGAAAGAAGTAATTGTTTAATGTAAACTGCGAGTTACATCAAATCCAGTCATAAAGATGACAGTGTTTTTATGGAATTTTATTACAATAAAGCAGATGTTTGGAACTAATGTAGCAGTAATATACAGTTTTGAATTTTAATAAAAAAATAAATATATTATAGTTATATTATAAGCCTAGTCTTGAAATATCATTAGCTCTTCTAAAGAACATTAGTTTAGTATCAAGAAAAATAAAAGTTTAATATAAAGAACGTTAGTTCATGTTCTGAAAAAGTAGAATTTAAACATAAATCAATTTCGTATTAAAATCGAATTCTTGAAACGTTAGTTTCAAGTGCTATAGCACGTGATGTGATGATATTCTCTTTGTTTGTACTCACGTTGTTATGGTTTTAGTTATGCTAAGTGTATTTGTGCTTGTTGTTATGAAAACATTTCTCACGGACAAAGAGAGAGACTGACTTCTTATTTTATACCCTTTATATTTGCTTCACTTGTATGTTTGTGAGTGAGCTGGAAATTCAACGTATACTGCCATCTATAGTTATTTATGAGAATAATAACGCATAATTAAAAAAATCGCATAAAATGAGAATCGCAAAGGTTCTTCGCATAATAAAAAAAAACCACAAGTTTAAAGTAAAAAAAATCGCATATATAAATAAATAATAAATAAAATCGCATAAATAAAAAATGCAAGTACTCAAAACTCGTATAAATCAAATCGATTACTCAACGATCGCATAAACTTAAATTCGCATAAATTGAAAGTCACAAGAATCAGAATTCACATGAATCGAAACGTGCTCAAATCAAAAATGAAATTACTCAGCACACGCATGAATTGAATATGGAAATCACTCAGATTGCATAAGTATTAATTCGTATAAATCGAAACATGCAGAAATATAAAAATGGATTTTTTTTTTGCATTATGTGCGTACATACAGTACATCTGTATGACAGTAGGTTATTATATTTTCATTTTATTTTCGTTTAATGCATCCCATTGGGATTGTTACAAAATGATTACAGAATTGATCGAAATGGTTATCTGTGCAAAATATGCATTTTAAGTTGCGCTTTAAAATGAGAGCAAACCAAAATGCAAGAGGGCTTATGTCAGTGGAAAGTAAGATTACGGATATGTAAAGGAATAGATATATAGGTTAGATATAGAAATATCATAAAAAGTTTGTTTTTTTAATGTGTACTTGTATATAAAGTGTAGTTTGGTGGTGTATCCCACATGCGATGCAAGCCCAAGATCTCGTGCTGAAACTGTACAATGTATTTTTTATGGAAATTTCAATGTACGTGTATGCTATTTTCGATTTATGCAAAATGAGGTTTACGCAGAAATCAGCTCCCGCATAAATCGAAGACTGTCTATATCTCATAGTGAATCACTTGGCATCTCTTGGCATCTCGATGCCTGTATCGTATTGTGCACTAGGAAAAATTCCATTAAACCCTCGTTTCCTTCGTGCTATTCTTTTCGCAGAAAGGCTATTTTTTGGAAGAAGAATTAATTAATTGATTTAGTTTTATTTTTTTTTATATATATTTCATTTAATGTTTTTTTTTATTGGAGGCTAGAAGAACAGGAGGTATCATCATAAGATGAGCCAAGATTAGATGGCTACACACTACGTTAGGAAAAGAACCATTTATGACATGGACCAATCTAATTTCCCGTATACGTATAATGTTGCTTTGCTTCGAGGCATTTCGATCTCGTGCTTGTCGATTTGTTATAGTTCTTTTTACATTCTTCTTCTTCTTTTCTTTTCTTTTTATATCTGTATTTTTCTTTGGTTTTTAAATTAAGTTTAGATTTTCTCCTCGACGTCGGGTAAACTTACAATAATTGGAATCTGGATTTATTAGTAGTAGCAAATTATTTTTTGTTCTTCGATGTACGGCGTATTAGTCTATAGTTTTTGTTGAACTTCAATCATACGTTCTTTTCGTTTGTTTGGCGAGGATATTTGTTCCCGGATAACGCTTAAACCCATTGTAAGATTATACCCATTAAAGTCACTAAATGCAGTTTTGTGTGTCCCCTTTTGCTTATTATGTACATAATACCAGGTACATTTTTGGTACTTCATATGTTCATCTGCTTTTATTTTTGAAGGGCCTGGTGTAAAAAGGTGTTAAGTATAAAATTTAAAATTTTGAGGAAAACGCGTTTAAAGATCTGAATTTGCCTTGATATCTATGGGCTACTTCACACTTCTTGCAGTAATAGCTTTTCACGTATTGTTGATTTGCTCAAAATTGTGTGTAAGGAAAATAGAAATGCTTCTGACATATTTAAAAAAAAAATCTTCTAGGTCATTTTTGATAAAAATATAACAACACTCTTTTACACTAGGTTTTTAATTTATCTTGGGCTGTTGTCGGTACATGCATCCTTTTTTGTATTGTATGTTTCAAATCATTGTCATTTTTGATCATCACTTTCTGGTGTCTTAGAGACCTAAAATTTGGGAGACAGGCGAGTCTTGCAGGAAGGTTCAATCTATCAAAATTTTGAAACCTTTCAGTTAACTGAGAGGCTCCTTTCGGCGCTGGTACACAAGTTCCAGTTATAGGTTAAAAGTTAGGTTAGATTAAGATACTTGAAATCTTTTTAACATTTGTTATTGTGAAATACAGTGGACCCTCGATATCTGAACGGTTTAATTTACGAACAACTCGAGATCCGAAGAAAAATTCAAGGAAAATCTGGGTTTGAAATCCAAACAAAAATCCGAAATCTGAATAAAAAATCCGGACAGGTGGTCCGTTTACAAAACTGACAAAAACAAGTGACATAAGACATTTACCAATATGATTTTGGAATAGACATAAAAGATTTTATATTGGGTAAATTTTGGGAGATCTGAAGATTAACTCAATTTACTTTATTTCTTATGGGGAATTTTAACTCTAAATCCGAACAACTCGAGAACCGAACCATGTTCTGGCACGGATTGTGTTCGGATCTCGAGGGTCCACTGTACATTAATTTACGATTGCTGTAGTTATTCACAGTAGATCACTTGGTTCCCACGTTAGTATTTTAGGTATTTCTCACTTTAACAGATTTGGCAAATTCCACTACGTCGTCGTTCGTTTAAATAATGGATTTTACTTTGTAAACTGCTAATATACACACTGCACAATCGTGCGAAATGTTCATTCTTTATCCGATTAGCTTTAATATATCGATTAAAACCCATCTTTTTTAATTATTGCAATTAAATAGAGAAAATGACGATCGGTAAATTTAATTCACATAATTAACGATTACTAAAGTTAGTGTTTATAAAATGAGTTTTAAATTATATGCAATAAAAATACTTATGTTAGCATTTTGTCACTCGATTTTTTTTTGGTATATTTTTTTTTGTGGTCTTTTTTATTCTGCTTCCAGTTCAAGCAGTAATACAGTAGTTGTTTGGTTAATTGATTTTTACTTTGATGATGATGTGCATGAGGTGTACATCCTGAGGGTGTAATGTTAATTTGCTCCAGTCGTTCAAAATCAACAAATCATTTTTTTTTCGGTTCTTTGTTCCTATTTTATTTTCTCTTTTCCGTTTTATCGATGGATTTGGTTAGTTCCAAATGTTTTATAAATGTCGTTTTTTTTTTGGGGGGGGGGGGTTCGTGTCATGTAATTTTTTGTATTATTTTTAATCTCGAATAGTAATTATAGACCAACCCGAGGCTTCGGAAATGAAAGTGAAAACTTGTACAGTTCGAATTTTTTTTTTTTTTTTTGTATTTAATTTAGTTTTTCAGTCTAAAATTCAACACTTTTTTTTATGTAATTAATTTATGTCAAATAATTTAGTTTCAACGATAAAAGGTAATTACATTTTTCAATTATCAAAATTAATAAACCGATAGTTATGATTATACCTGGAAATTATTTTCAATTTCGCAAGAACTTAAAAAAAAAAAAAAATAAAAGTAAATAATGTTTAAAAAAATAAATTTTTTAGTCATCCAGCATCCGTGGGGAATATTATGAGGTAGTCTGCACTAGTTTATTCTACAGGGTGTTCCTAAAATGGTCTAGTCAAATTTTAATCACAGATGTTACGCATCGAATAAAAGCTAAACAACCCTTCATAAACGATTGTCTGAAATAAAGTCAAAGCAAAAAAAATCAAAAACAAGACAAGGGAACAAAGGTGGAAAAAAAAGACGTTAAAAAATACAACGAAAGTAAAACAAAAATCAAAAAAGTCAAAAATTTGTTTTTGACGTCTTTTTTTGTTACTTTGTTTGACGTTGTTTCCTTTGATTTTATTTCTTACGTTCATATAAACATGGGTCTGCATGCCTTCACAGATAACAAAGGGTGTCACGTAATTGCATAGGCCTGTTGTCTCAAAATCGCTGTAGATAATGCAGAGTAGTATGCTTTTCCATACCCATGTTTATAAGGACTTTTTGCTTTGTGTTGATTAAAATTTGTTAAAATTTGACTAGAAATTGTTAAAATATGATTCCTTTTAGGAACATTATGTGTATTATTAAGTTTGCACTAGTTCATTCTATTATTATTAAAGTCTGCGTAACGGTTGTCTAAGAGTAACAAGTTTTCAATAATGTATATACAGTATACGCTGTATTTACATTGTGGTGGTTGATAGGCTATTATTATGCATAACATTAAACTCCAACTTGTTTTGTTTATTTCTATTTTTTTTTTGTGGATGTTAAATAAAAACCCACCTAACCTAAAACTCGATATATGCAAATGAATCTAATGATAACATTGATCCAAATTATTTGTCATTGTTTTTTTGTTCTCGTGTGTTTAACCATATTCAGACTTGGAGGCCTAAACGACGCTTCTTCCTTAGTTTTCCAAGTAGCTGAGTAACTGGAAACAAAACACACCGAGCGATTTTGCAGCCATGTTGACATAGGCCTGTGGCAACTATGAGTTTTCCCAAAGTTTTAAGAAGAACTAACTCGAAAGAGTATATTAATATTAAAGTTGTATATCACATTATTTTTCGCTAAGCAATTTTTTTTCCTTACCAATTTCAATTTTATACCCTTAAAACTGTTTTCACTCCAGTATTTTCAACATTATGGTCTTGTTTTGTTTTTGTTTGTTTGAAGAACGATACCGATTATTGGCTAAGGGCAATTCTTTGGTACCGATACTTCATTTTACTTTAAAATTGATACACTTTGTTATCGTAAACTGGTTAACATAAAAATTGCGACCGATAAGATAACAACTGGGAGCGAGTGATGTATATGCGTTTCATTGAAAACCGTCGTATCTCAGGAACGACTCAAGGCTACTGTACTAGAAATAAGGCATGGTTTCTTTTGCGTTTAATTGTCATCACGGAATTGAAGATCCTGGTTTAAAAAGTATTAACGCATAATTTTGAGCAAAACAACAATATGTGCAAAGATATTAATACAAGAAGTGTGAAGTAGCCCATAGACAGCAATGCAAGCTCAGATGTTTAAATGCGTTTTCCTTGAAATTGCAAAAATGTTACTTAACATTCTTTTACACCAGGCCCTTCAATGGTTTTTTTATTTGGAGGGGGGGGGCACGAGGACACTTTTTTTATCAGCGAACAAACACCTACTTGCCAATTACGTACGAACTGGATTTTCAGGAGCGAAACTAGCGATTCACCTGTTGCATATTTCAACTGTTGTCGGGTCAGGTTTCAACATGTCGTACAAGTTACCATTGGTAGGAGTACCATGCAAGCTAATGGCAATAGAATTGACTTGTACTACTCGTATCGCTCGAGTTACACACGGAGAAGAGAAATTTGAAGAAAGTAAAACGAGGAGCGAGGGAGTGGGGGTTGTTTAATATATGGAACGAATCTTAAATGATGATTGTTTCAACGAGTAGGAGGTAGTAGAGGAGGAGGAGTAGTAGTACTAGTATAGGCAGGTGGTTGGCATCCTGTAGCCTTGGTCGCTCTTGCCTTGTTTGGTATCGATTTTTCGGCGTCCTTTGTCATTACCGATGCCATCGCTGCAACAGGAAATGACAAGGACGCAACTTCCGCTCCACCGTGTGCTTCGGTTGCTTAGTTTCCTTCAGTTTGAAAGCACTCGCTCACTTGCACCCCTGTTCACAAGAACCTATGGTGGGAACAGTGACGGATAATTTGTTCGGCTTCCGAGAACCTGTGTGGAAAATGCCATTGTGGTCGTTTGAATCGACAGTGGTTGATGAAATTATAAGGCTACTACTACTGTTCAGGGGGGGCTTTCTCCTTTTTTCGTTCTTTCTCGGCTTTTATCGTAACTGTTTACGGTTTTGTCCATTCTTCAGCCAATTTCTTTGGTTACACAGAGCCAGACGATCAGGTGATAGGCTTCATGCATTTCTTTCTGTTTTGTTTTTTTAAGATCAACTTGCAGAGGTGTGTTACCTAACATGGGCAAATGTTTACATCAGCGTTGAAAGTTGAATGACATTATTACACAATCTTTTATTACATTAAAAAAATCGATTATCCGAAATTTTGGCTTATCCGAATTAGGTAAATGCCATTGTTATATAAAAATCAATACATTATCGAAAAAATCATTAACACTCTAGATAACTATGAATAATAATTTATCCAACAATATGATGTTAAGTTAATACTGTACATATTAACTTAATTAATTAACATATTAACGTACATAATTTTTTACTAAATGTTCACTCTTTTATCTTGTACAACGTCATTGGCTTTTTGTAATACCAACCTGGGTATATACATTGAAATTCCGGATAATTCGAATTTGTGTTTATCCAAAATAGGCTTGGTCTCTTCACATTCGGATAATCAAATTTGTAGTGTACCGGGTACTGTATTTTAGGGGTGAAGTTAATCAAAGTTTGATAAAAAATAGGACAGTATTAACATGTCAAATATGACGAGAAAGCAATGCTTCATAGAACATCACATCATTTTATTACGCATCACGATCAGAGGCCATTAGGATACATTTATAGGAATATATAAAAAAACATTTAAACAGAATATGGTTAAAAAAATTTTGCATTTAATAAAACATTAGTTACAGTACGCCATATACAACGGAAACGACAAACTTCAAACAGTGAGAATGCTTGGTCATGAAAATCGAGTAGAAACAAATTCCCTGTGCAGTAATGACAAAGCCAAGATTTGCAGTTGTTTTGTGTGTACTGTATATGTTTTATAGTATTTGAAGTATCTTACGAATACTGAATTTGCACCGTAATCAGAACGCGCTTAAAGCCTGGCAAAAATCTTTTAACAACCAATTTACGTGGCTCCATCTTCAGCTAATTATTACAATGTATTTCCAAATTAAACAAGTCGCGACCGTTGGACCGTCGGTCACGCTTCATTAATATTTAAAAAAATAATAATGAATTTAAGTTTTGTTAATCAAAATAGTGTCACTTATAAAATTATAATGTTATGAATCAAAATGGATTCAACGACACTATGGATGTTTATTACAGTCTGATTTCGTATAGGCCTACATTACAAATGTTATGTGTAATGTAATAAATATACATTTTCTGTGTAATTTTTTTATTGTTGAACTACAGTTATTGATAAAATACATTGATGTCCACCGTAAACTCTGAAAGTAGTGTTAACAAGGTAAACTTTGTGATTAAATGTGATATTAAGTACTGTATTGAGTGGGTTTATTTTTCAAAATAATGATACAGGGACAATGAAGAAAGAAAAACATAGAAAACAATTGGAAAATCGGTGTGAAAACGCCACGCCTTTCATAATCACACCGTTTATCTTATTCACTAATTACAAGTTGATAGAATAAATATCATAGAATAATCATAAAATATCGAATTAGCAAAAAAAAAAAAAAAAAAAAGAGTAAATTCTATTCACTTGTTTACATCCAAATGTTAACCAACTCCCGTCATTTCCGGCTGGTTTTCATTGGTGTGAAAAGGGTTTCAGAAAATTAAACCAATTAAAAGAAAAATTGTTTGATCATTAATGTCAAACAATAGCGAAATTGAAAATTGTTCATGCCCTTGTTTGTTTTCCGTCTAAATGTATCGCTACAAAATTAGAGCAGGTTTCTAGCTTCAAAACATTGGACACTCTTGGGAAATTCCCAATCTGTTGTTGTTACGAAGTATCCGAACACCAGTGATTCGAAAATTTTGAATAAATTTGTAATTTTTGGTGTATGTGCACTTGTGTGTATAATATATACACAAACACAGGGTGTTTCGGGTTTTCAGTTACAAACTACCAGGGCAGGTAGGGGGGTCTGAAAGGAGCAAATTTTTTCCCATGCGAAAAGTTCCGGAAAAAATTGCGTCATGCGATAGACTCCCAAAATTTTGCCTGTATCTGTATGGTGAGCCAGCCGCCCACACATGATGTGTGTAATTTGAAACTCATTCCCATACAGGCATCATTTCGGGCATCTGTATCGCATGACGCGATTTTTCCCGGAAAATTCGCATAGAAAAAAGTTGTTGCTTTCGAACCCCGTACCTGTCCTGTAAGTTTGTAACAGAGGTCTTGAAACATACATAAAC
>JAQIWH010000141.1:0-69394 GCA_034695005.1 Cryptops parisi
TATTTTGCAGGTTAGGTTAGAAAAACAAAACAAAATCATACATTTAATACGTTTCTTTGTTTTTCCTAACCTAACTTAGCAAAATAAACCCATAACCAAGTTACAAGCAAATAGCAACATTAGACGGGCCTGGCTTTAACCGGAAAGTATCATATTTTTTTTTTTAAATTGAGTTAATTTTGCCTTTTTTTCCAAAGCTTCACTGGTTCGGAAAATCAACTAATCTGGCAAATGTTTGGTCCCAAGTTTTCCGGATTAATGAGGTTTTTTCTGTATTAGATATTCTTAAACCATAACCTATGCTTAAACTACATAAGCATAAATTTTGTTCCGGATTAGTGAGGTCCAAATTGTATTGCAATTTTTAAGTGTTGATTTTCTTCCTCTTTTTGTTAGTACATTGTGTTCTAATTTTATTTTATATGTATCGATGCAACCATTTTATAGTAAAAAAAATAATAATATTAGATATAGATAGCGAGAAACTTTTGTCTCCACGATGGCTAATTTGTTTCCCATTACACACGTCACCAAATTTCCAGTGACTTACGAGTGAAGCTGCTCACCATGAATTAGATTAAATAGTAAAGCTTTTAACAAGAATTTAATTTATTCATTCCGTAACAAACGTAAACAGGAAGTCAGTCTATTAACTTGCTACTCACACAACTTTACTAAAGTGGTTACCAGCCAGTTTCTTCAAACACAAGTTTTTGTTTTTTTCCGCTATTCTTTGTCTAAACAAGTTTTCTTATCTACAACTTTCTGTGTGTGTTTAACTGTTCCGTGTGATTTTTGCCTAGCCTATAAAAGTATTTTCTCAGCATTTTGCGAAAGTAGATATTTTTGTTCCTTTTTAAGATAACCGAGATAAAATGTCTCATTATCTGTATTTTTTTTCCGCGACTTTTTAAAGGTCGAACCACGAATTTAATACAACGAATATGTTTTCGGTTGATGTCGCTCGTTAAGAGAAGAAGTTTTGGCACCTTATCACGTGCTCATTTATTCCTCCATTAATTCGCCTTAAGTCGACATTCTTCGATTAGCAAAGAAAAACACCCCAACACGATTTTCTCTGTCTCAAGCTATTCTTTCATTAGGAGACCCTGCAAAGAGGCTACGTCTGCTGTTCGGATCGATTACTTCAGCATCTGAAACGTTGTAGCGAGGGTAGACGGAGCAGTTATAAATGACGTCATTCAAGAACAAACGAAGCGTTCGTGAATTACGTTGTTTTTTTGCAACACTTTTCGGGTTCTTGACTTCTTGTACATTACAACATAAAATCTTTTTTTAGGTTTTCATCAAAGATTTTATCAACGCGAAAATTATTTTTAATTCTTTTAGTTTGCATTTGATACCAATTTTCAAAATAAACAAATTACCAAATTAAACAAATTGTATTTCTTGACCCCAAAAAAAAATAATAATAATAATGAATAAAATAAATCTTAAATAAAATAAATACAAAATTAATAAATAAATAAATGAAATGCTTTTCTGCAGATAAGTTAAAAGTCATGAAACCAAATTATTACAAACTGATTAACCAACAACTGAATGTGAAACATTTGTGCTAGGAAAAAAAAAACACATTCATAACTAACCACAAATGTTAACATACTGTATAATTAAATAAGATTACATGTTGACAACACGGTTTAATTTTTTGTAGGATTAATCTTTTCAAGTATAATTAGGCGACGCTATTTTAGTTATGAAAAGTACAAACAACAAATTTAACAACTAACTTGCTCCTTTATAAAAAAAACAAATTAATTAATCGCTCCCCAGATAAATTGAATCTCAAGGGAAAATCACCTTAAGGCCACTCACCTGTCAAAACATTCAACATTAATTCCATTAGTGTATTTCAAATGGTAAAAAATTACAGTATGAGAAATGTAGCATATACATGAAAGTCCTGTCAGTATCAAATTACAATTGCAAAACAATACCAAACATTATTTGAAGTTATGAACCCAACATCAACAAATTTTGCAATGCTGTGCTGCAATGTTTACTTTAGTTGTAAACTCAAACGATTATTTTATTTATAAACTTGAAAACAATATTTCTGGAAAGCAGAAATATCTATCAATACTGTCATACAGTATTGATGCATGGTTAACCAAAACATTGAAATTGCATCAAGTGATGTTGACCATGTAAACACAGTAGAAATCGTTAAAAGCAGTTATGTATTACTATGCAGATAAGCATATAACAACAATTTTAAAAACCATAGTTAAAAATTAAACAAGTTAGCTTCTGATGTAGAATTATCATGGTGTAGTTAAAATAAAGGGGAAACGTAATAACATATTCATTATATATATACTAAAGTTGTATGTACACTACTAAACTATGGCATCCCAAGACTGGTACTACGTAAGATAGCAATGATGACAATGTGTATTTGAACATTCACTCAGCATGTTGTTTAATTTAAAGACTCTGCAATATTTACAAATACAAGATACAAACTTTTTGTCAGACAACAGCGACCAAAAAAATAAATTACTCTGTTATGTGAAATTGAGGTTATCGACACGTTAATCGCTGAAGTCGCTACTTAAATCACCATCATCGGAATCCGAATCTTTCGATACAGCTGCCACTGTAGAAGGTGGCAAAGCTGCATCTGGAGTGCTAAAACCAACATCATTATTATGTCAACTATAAATTAATCTTAAATTAACCTTTCTTAATTTAATGTCAAATTAATCTTAATTTATGTCAACTATAAAATTAATCTTAATTTTTACTAAAAGTTTAAAAAAAAACAACTTACTTTAACAAATCAGGATTTAACCCCTCTGCTAGCATTTTCGGCCTCAATGCATCAGCTGGAACACCCTAGAAATAATTCCAAACCTTTTTATCATGATGTAGTAATTTATAATTGCTAATCAATTGTGAAATTGAACCTTTAAAACATTAATAAAGGGGTTTGCAGTCACAAAAGTTTGGTGACAATTGCACTACATTTTAGTACTACGTACTACCATGGAGATTTTCTTAACTTCTATCTGCATGGTAATACAATAGTGTTAAGGAAAAATGCTAAATATAAAAATTTTTATAATCTATCATAATGCCAATACTAAATTAAGATCAGATAAGGATCATGTATATATCAAATTAAGGTGGGCTATTATACTTCTAAGCAAGCCCACGTGCACGATTTTAAAAAGGAGGGGGCACACTATGACAAAAAAAACATATTTTACATAGTGTGCATACTTTAGTACACCTTGTAAAGTAAGTTTAAAGTACGTAATGTACTAAATTACACGTTAATGTACTTTAGTACACTATGTGCAATACTTGAAATTTTTCTTTTGAGGATTAACCCTCAGAACCCTCCCTTTGTCTATGGCCCTGCCTCTAAGATTCATTATTGATGTCTAATTAACTTACCACATGTATCATTTTTAAATATTTAGCATATCTGGGATCTTGTGCAACCGTGTTCGTTGGCTTAGTTTCCGTTTCTTCGACAATAGTTTGATCCTGCAATGAAACAAAACACAATCATGACAACAGATTAGAGCTAGACATACAGACTCATGTTAATGCCAAAGAAATGGCATAGCTACAAGAATTTTGAGCCATACCTGTATTTCATCTTTAGTTTCAACTTTTAACGTATCCTGAGGAACGTCGATACTTTCTTCATGCTTAGCTTCTTCCACTGCAGGTTTTTCAATATCAATGGATTCTAATCCTGGTATAGATGATAACTAAAAATAAGCAATGAAGTAAGCAAAACGATATTATGCTATAGACTTGTTTGTTCCAATGTTAATGTGGTCATTCTATTCCTGACATATTCACAGACAAGGATCATTTTTTAAAATATGTTATTTTCAACAACATAATTAATATAATGCACCTTACAATTAATTTATTTTAATTAAAAATAAAATTACAGCTTCTCAAGTGTTCTTTAATGTTATCCCATGAAGCGATAAAATTGAAGATCACTTAAAAGTAAATTTCAACAAATCGCATTGCAGTAGTGATTTGATGACTGTGTGTGAAATAAAGCACACCTAGTGTTTAGTGCTTTAGTGTTACCAAAGGTAATATTAACTATAAACTGAAATAATCATTTAAATTGACTATTAAGGCAATATTAATTAAGATTTCATATTGTACATCATATTGATGGAAGTTTCTGGAAATCCAACATAATGGATCTTACATTGCGTACCAGGATTAAAAACACAATGATATAAACAGCGATATACCTTAGCCTCGAGAATGGAAAGGGCAGCTTCCATTCGCTGTAACCGAGTGTTCAAATCTTCCAATTTTTCTTCACACACGCCGGAAAACTTGTTTAAAAACTGAACGCTCCTCAAAACAAAATTATTGAACAAGGCAAGTGTCTTTTTCTGGTTGATTGGTCCAACCTAGTATCATAAATAAAACACCACTACACTGATCGATTGATAAAACCCAAAATTACAGTAAAATACTGAAAACGATCCATCTTGTTATACCTTGGTATAATCGACTCCTGTTCCAACGATAGGCAATCCATCAGCATCCATTGCAATAGTGTGGACAGCTCAAGCCGTTGGCGTAACTCAAAACCAAGCAGACGTTAAATGAAACTGGCGCACAGCAGCTCAAATCATGCACGGACTTGGCACCAACCAACATAGAATTCAATGTGATGAGATGAAACGAGTGTGGGCAACTCCAATATTCAACAGATAGATGACAACCTATATACAATACAAAAACAACAACAAAGTCAAACAAGCAGTTCTAACGTTGCTTTTTTGTTGTCAGTGGGTGTTATGTCATATGCTTAATCACATGACTGATGTCAGGTTGCAACTTTCAATTTTGACTGTCGTCATTATCTTCTAATTAAACTAACAATATATTATTTTCAATACCAACTTCAGTTCATTTTCTAATCTACTGTTAAAGAGTGGATTTAAATTTTGTTGCACGTAATAATAAAATGATATAACGTACCCAATCATAATTAGCGCTGTGTTGACCTCTTCATGTCAGCACTGTTCTGAGAACATTATAGATATGACACTACTGGGAATTGATAAAAAAACAAACAAACCTTTAAGTTTTCGACGATTTATGTTGATATGAATGTGACATAATGATTGGAAGCAATGTCACGACTAAGATAATATTAATACATACTTTGAAGATATAGCAAACGCAGCAGACACTTGCTCTTATGATGATGCTCTTCGGAAGAATTCAATTTTGAAATGAATTAACAGCACGCCAACTATTCAGATCAACAAATAACAAGTTTAAAACTGATTAAACACAATATTACGTTACATTTATAAACAATAGGATGTTCAAATATTAGTATTTCAAATATTTTAATAGTGGTTTACTCACGCTTGCCACTCACTGCATCTGCCAAAAGTTAGGTCAAAAATCGATACCACTAGCTCCATCTATCGACAATATACGACAAATAAAACACATAAAATAATTATTCTGTACACTTATTTTTTTTTACGTTTATAAAAAAATAAAATGATGTATTTAGTTATTAATATTAACCATAATTTACATTATATATGTTTTAATATTTTATATAAAAATAATATCGTAAATTTCTGATTTCGAAACTCAACTATTGTCATCTGTCGACATTATTGGACAACGCTAACACACTCAATGTAGTTTTCACTGTGAAAATAATTTAGGTATACATTAATTGTTATCTTCAATTTGATATTAAAAATATTATTTATTGATATAATTGTAGAATCAACATCATTGTAATATTATAAATAAAACATTATATTTCGTATTTAACAAATCTTTGATCTAAAATTTCTTCAGTTTCGATATCACTAGTGCCATTGCTCGACAATGTTTGACAACATTAAAAAATAAATAACCGTGAAGTTGGTTTCGTTGTTTGTCGTTAGATGAGGCGATGAGTCGAGTATGTCGGCCATCGCGACAGTTGAGGAGAAGTTAGTTACGTACGTAGTAGTAGATAACTGAAGAAGGAAAATGCGAACGCAGACGAACTCTACAAATTGCGTAGGAAAAATGGCGCTGCCGGTGGCGGCAGTGGTGGGCGAGGCAGGTGCACGATTTGGAGAAGGACAGCCAGCAACTCACGAACTTTTCACCATCGATTCTCAACCTGACTTGGAAAAGGTTTGTCAAGCCATTAAAGCCCTACACCGAAGTCCAGACAATGCAGGCAAAGAACGGGCGTCCGTCTGGTTGGGAGAACTCCAACGTTCGGTAAGCCTACCTAACCTACACATGCCACTTACTTTATTAACCCCCCTCGTTTTGTAGGATTTTATAGCTCAAGACCGAATGACTAAGTGGCCAATCCAATATTGATTCGATTTGTAAATCGAAGGACGGGTTCAATGGTTTGTGACGAAGATTAATGTCTTGTTTGAGATGGTATTGTGACAGATGTTGGAGCAGTTGACAAGTTTTTTTCTCTGCTTTGCTGGTTTAACAGTTTCAAAGGTTGTACGGTTCAGATTAGTTACTGCTGAATGGTTTACAAAGTCTAACATTTTATCTGTGTATGTAGAAATCCATATACACACAACACTATTTACAGTTTGTCTCGCACTGATAAGTAGTGTATATTACCGAGTTTGATGACTTGATTGACGAGAAGTTCGATCCTTCGTCACTGGTTCGTTGGTCCAGAACTTTTTTGCCATACTGTACAGGGTCATTCACAAAAGGATAGGGGCATAAAGTGAAGCTGATTTATTCTTAATGAACTGACGTTCACAACCATAATGAGGGCATAAGAACGTTCCAAGAAGTTTCACTTTCACATGTACATTATGAACGATGCGAGCGCTGTTGGTAACATGACAAATATCAAGATGTTTCCCAACATATCGTTGGATATCAACGCATCAAGAGAAGTGTTGTTTCAAGAGTACCTTCTTAACACCGACTGTTAGATTGAGAAAATTATAAATACCGTGTCACCAACAGCGCCATAGTTGTAATGTGCATGTGAAACTTGGAATGATATTATGTCCGTCCTGTCATGTAGTTTGGTCGATTCAGTCATTTTTTAATAACTGTACCAAATAACAGAACAACTTAAAAATCCAATTGAACCAGTGAAGGATCAAACTTATTGTGAATAATCTTTTGTCAGTTCATTTAAGAGTAAATCGGCTTTACTTTTGCAAAAACAAGGTAACGCTGTACATGGGTTATGGCTTGCTGATAATATTTTGAATTCACCTTTTGAAGAGTCTTACTTGATTTCGTCTCACTTGTATTCCAAATTTTAACATCATTAGCTTAGATCGATGTAAAATCAAAACCTGTCTTGATATTATTATGAATTGCTCTGAGTAATAGGATATGTTCACCACCAATTTTGTGACACCCTTGGTTTCGAAGCTTTACTGTAATAAACATTTCACTGGACTAACTAAGGTCGCGTACTAATAGCACGAACAAAACCACTGCTGATCTATTAATTTTCACCTTCTTTGTCTCTAAAGCACCACACACGTCTAGACACTTAAGTAAACAACTAGCGATGTAAACTATACGCTAAATCAAAAGCAAATTAGCGTACATGACATTAGTTTATTAATAAAGGTGCTCAAACAGGCATCAATAAATTTTTCTTAAGTTAACATTTGTAGTAGTAGTTTGGCAGTTGCCAGTATTCCAAATGTGTAATAATTGTTAACTAAAACTGATGATCAGTTGCTAGAAATTGATGATCAACTTGCATATAGACCTCCATTTTGGGTTTATATACCCCTCTTGAACCCTTTGTTCTGTAGTTGTGGTGTCACGAAATCAGTTTTTCAGACATGAAATTTCAAAAGGTCAATTGGATTGTAACATCTATGACTATCCTACTACTAAACAGGAAGATTCGGAATAATTATTTCTAACTTTCAAAGGTGTTGGAGGGCATATAATGAAACATTTTTTAATAATGAAATGTAGTCTGGAAGTGCTTCCGTAACAAGGTACAACAAAATCATGGAATTTATATGACGTACTGGTAACGCATTGTTCCGATGGTAATCATCATTGTACTCGCTGGAAATAAACCACCAACACGTTAAATTTCACATTAAGAGTAAATTGGCGTTTTGATTTTAGTAATTTCATTGTATCTCCTTATGAAAGTAAGTATTTCCGGTCCATAGTTTATTATTAAGAGATGTTCCATTACATGCCCTCTATTAATCTCCGAAAGTGAGTAGTTAAGCTAAATCACCTTGCATAACGGGATGTAATGGTAGTTCAGGCGTTCATTTGTTCTTTGATTGGTTCAATTTGTGATGAGACTTTTCGCGTCAAAGCAAATTCATAGTATATCAAATTTTTTTCTAGGATAGTGGGCTTTGCGCAACGATAATCTATTGTTTCATTGTTAGCAATGAAATAGTCCCTGATCCCTCTCCGCTAATTATTTTGTGTTGACACGCATCTCTTGATCTCGTCATCGAATCTTCGTTCATTCACAACAAAGCTTTCTTTGTTTTGGTGTATTTGGCAGGTGGTATGAAGGACATTGTACATATACAGTGGAGACTCATTATAATGCTCCCTGATTGATTTAGCACGAAGTTGGATGTAATACGAAAAATCATTGGCGCTGTAGCTTAAGTGTAGCATACGCTATAGTAACTCGATTTAGCTTGATTCTACTTTCTTTGCGGTGACATTTTTTGAGTCTCAAACATCGCCTATGATGAGTCTCCACTGTATTAGGTTTATCTCACTATTGCTTTTTCAGTGATAGATTTCATATGTTATACTACTAGAGCAAAGAAAGTGACAAAAATTACTGAACATAGAATTTCCATCTGACTGCTACCTTGCAATAGCTGTATTTCAAACTTTTTTGTGTGTATTTGTTCTTCAATTCCAGTAGCTTTTCGTCAGTTGAAATTGGAGAAAATGCGTTATTCAGCTTTGAATCTAATTTATTAGATCTTAGCATGTACTGATTAAATTAGATTTCAAAACGTTTAGACAAATATTGGGGAACCTACCTCAAGATGTTTCACGCGATAGTTCTAATGGTCTGAATTTCAAGCATGTTTTTTGTTCGTTTTGTTTTTACTTATGATGGATATATTTTGTTTTTATTAGGTGCATGCTTGGCAAACTGCAGTTCAACTTTTGCAACAAAAGAACGAGATTGAAGAATGTTATTTTGCAGCACAAACAATGAGGACAAAAGTATGGCCAACACTACTATGTACACGACTCGAACAATGTTAATTTTTGACTTTGAATTTAATATTTTTATGCCGTTTCTTGCCCAGGTTCAGTATTCGTTTCATGAATTACCATCCGACTTTCATCAAGAACTCCGCGACATTCTTATCCAGCTCATAAGCCAAATCACCGCTGATACAAATCCAGCAATTGTGACTCAGGTAATTGTCATTTTACACGGTCTTCAATTTCACTAAGCCTTTCATTGTAATTAATATCCCCCCCCCCCCCTTTATTTTTGTTGGATTTCAGCTGTGCCTTGCGTTAGTTGATTTGGCTCTCCAAATGGCTTCCTGGAAAATGGCCATAAGTGACCTCATTCAAAGGTCAATACTGTTATGGGTTTTTTTCTCATTCTTCATCGTTTATGGTTTCATTTTAGTAGTAGAGTTAAATAAGAATTGATGATGTTGTATAATTTTTTTTAGGTACACAGGGAATATGCAGCATTTACCAGTTCTTTTAGAAATCATAACTGTACTTCCTGAAGAGGTAATTTTTTTTTTCCTGGAGTGTAACTGTGTAGAAGTTTGTTTCACTAGAAGGTAACTCGTGTTGTAGCACGAGCTGTCATTGATGATGAAATATAACTGGGTTGGTTTACTTAGGTTAACAGTCGGTCATTGCGCTTAGGAGCTAACAGAAGAGATGAAATGATGAAAGAAATCTGTGATGTAGCACCCGATGTTTTAAAATTGCTAGTACGTAGAATGACATAAAGTAGCATCATTTTTCACGATTGACAAAAAAAGTTTTGACAAGAGACGACTATTTTTTGCAGGTGGTGTATTCCGAAAAACCCGACGTAACCGACCCTCGTTTGATGTCGCGCATCTTGCGGTGCCTTGGTAGCTGGTTTAGCATCGGTGCCATTCCAACGGCTGCGGTTGCTCAAAGCCAACTAATAGTGAACATTTTTCACATTTTGATGGACGTGACGACGCCATCAATGATCCACGAAGCTGCCTGTGACTGCATTTGTTCCGCAATAGTTCTTGTTGAAGTAAGTGCGCCTTTAATCAAAACTTTCATTACTACCAGTGGAAGTTAGTGCAGGTTTGTGTTTGGGAAGAATGTGTTCAGGATGTGAAGATTTGCTTTGTTAAAAAAGAAAATCAGCTGAGTATAACTTAAATCTAAGAATACTAATGAAATCGAACAAACATTTTGAGCGTTGACAAAAAATGTGGGTAATGTTTTATGCAGCACTTCGTTTTCATTTTTTGTATAATTTACAAGAGGTTTAAAAACACGTCTTCTTTATGTTCTTTGAGTAGCTGTTTTGCATGTTGTTTACCCGTTGACGTGTTATTTTATACGGTGTTTTATTTTACAGGATTTATCTAAACACATGGAACTGACGGAAGTATTATTTCAAGGGGTACATGCCTTGCCTAAAGCATATCACGATTCAGTTGCTAAGGAAGAGACGGACAAGTACGTGGATACAAATTTTTACTTGTCAACGTACATTTAAATTGCACACCGAAACTAAATAAATGTTTATTTTGCAACAGGTCGATAAATTACTGTAGGATTTTCACAGAATTAGCTGAATCGTTACTCGAAGTTATGGTAGAGACACCAGGCCAGGTATTGATTCTTTTATTTTATCATACTAAAAATATTTTGAAATGTATTTTTTATTTTTATTTTTATTATTATTATTATTATTATTATTATTATATATTACAGTATATTAAAAAACTCCAACTGAGTAATAATGTTTTATCATTCATTTTTATGTTAGGGCTTAGGAGACTTGCGTACGTTGGATATGGTACTGACTTGTGTCGGTCATCACGATTATGAGGTATGTGACATTGTGTGATAGCTTCTGAAATTGTTTTACTTGCAACACGTGTTTATGATGACATAATGTAAAATTTTATGATTTGTCAGGTTGCTGAAATCACTTTCAATCTTTGGTACCGGTTATCAGAAGTGCTGTACAAGAAAAATAACGACGACTTGAACAATATTTTTAAACCATACATTGAAAGACTGTTATCAGCTCTATGTAGGCATTGTCAAATGGAACCCGATCATGTAATGAACTTTATGCGAATTTCACGCTCGTTTAGTTTCTACATCTTTTTAATTGATATTTATGTAATTTTTTTTTTTTTTCTTCTCAGGAAAACATTCCAGATGACAATGATGATTTTTCAGACTTCAGAATACGTGTATCCGAATTAATCAAAGATGTGGTATTTATCATAGGTTCTTCAAATTGCTTTCAACAGGTAGGTGAACCATTTATAGCGTTCAGGAGTTGTATTAAAACGCCGGTAGTGTTTTTCTCTCATAGACATGTATAACTTTAATTTGTTTTTATTTTACTAGATGTTTAACAACTTACGAAATCAAGGTCCTACAGCAACATGGGACATGTCAGAAGCTTCTCTATTTGTTATGTCAGCAGTGGCTCGCAACATTATGCCGTAAGCGTCAAGTTTTCATTGTAGGCTTTACATTAGTTTCACTATTGAATGAGTTAAACTCATTCAAGTAGTAAGTCAAATCATAGGGCAACTTTTGTTGACAAATACCAATTTCAAAATGTCACTTATACTAGTTTCAGTTGTAAGAGATCTGATAAATCATAAAGCCTATTCTTAAAAAGCAAACTTTAAATGTACCTGTTAATCATTTGTGTAATGTATCTTGGTTTGTTTCCACAGTGAAGAAAACGACATTGTGCCACAAGTGATTGATGCCATTCTTCATTTGCCCGACAACACCCACGTTGCCGTTCGTTACACGAGCATTCAACTGATTGGCGAATTTCGTGACTGGATTGAGAAACATCCTCAAACTCTTGAACCCATTCTCAACTACCTTCATGTTTGCCTGCACCAACCACAGTTAGCAACCGTCGCTGCCACCACGCTCCAGAACATATGTACGACATGCACAGACGAGATGGGTTCCTATTTTGTGGGGCTGCTTCACATAATTCAAGCGATGGAATCTTTTAACATTTCTAAGGAAGCTGCTGTTGGATTACTTAAAGGTAATACACTTTATATTAGTGTGAGTTATGATGTCATCGAATGCTGGAGGATTAATTCAAAATTAAGGGGAGTTTTGTCACTTGCGAGTTGATACAGGCCTATATAAGACAAGCATTTTCTTGAAAAGTATTTTTTCAATATACTTGTCTTGATTTGTGATTGAAAATGGATTCGATTTTAATGCGATGTCTTGACTTTTTTTTTTTTTTTTTGGTAATTTGTATTTCAGGAGCATCGTTAATTTTGGCAAGAATGCCACTCGAAAAAATTCCAGAAGGAATGATGCAGTTATGTCACAGTCAAGTTACACCACTTTCTCAGGTTGAGTATTGGTTTGGTTTGGTTTTTATTTTATTTTATTTTATTTTATTTATTTATTTTTTAATTGGGCTTAATGAAATGGGTGGCTTTTTAATTTTATTTAATTATTTATTTTGCAAATTTTAGTTATTGCTTAGTGCACCTCCTCAGGATGGAAAACGTGCAGATCCTACAGTTTGGCTCGACCGTCTAGCTGCCATTTTCAGGTATTGTAAAGTCCGAATTTTGCATGCTAAGTTTCAAATACTTTATTTTGCTGTGAGTTAACAGCATGTTAGTGGTAATTTTAGGCACACCAATTCGATAATAACCAACGGGCAAACTCATCCTTGTTTTGCTGCTGTTCAGGAGGTAAGATTTACAGTACTTCAATGATGTTATTAAGCTTACCAAATCTTAATTAGTTCATAATTCTGTGGAAAATATTTATTTTATTTTTTTTTAGATCTGGCCAGTGTTGTCTGAAACTTGCAATAAATATCAGTCGGATGTTCGAATTGTGGAACGCTGCTGCCGATGCATTCGTTTTGCTGTCAGATGCATTGGTAAACAATCTGCTCCACTTCTGGAACCCCTCGTCAAACAGGTATGCGTATTGCAAATTTGTTTTGCCGTCAATTAGTGATGCAAAACCACGGTCAAAAATGCTCCTGGATCGACAATCCCTAACATTTCATATTTTGCGAAATGCTGTATAGATTGTAGGATTGTACCAAGTCTACAAACACTCCTGCTTCCTCTACCTTGGTAGCATTCTTGTCGATGAGTATGGCATGGAAAAGGAATGTATTCCTGGATTACTGGAGATGCTAACGGTTAGAACATGTCTTCATTCATTTTTTGAACAGATTCAATAAATAATGGAATGTGCTAGTCGGAAAGTATTATACAGTCTATATTTGTTTTTCTTTCCCTTTGTTTTTCATAGGCTTTCTCTTTACCGACTTTTGAACTTTTCAACGAGCCAAGTGGCTTAAGGAATCATCCAGATACCGTTGATGATTTTTATAGGTTATGTATGAGGTATGGCTTGTCCCAGACAGTTTTTAAATTCTATTTAATTATTTATTTATTTTATTTTTCTTTTGGTACTTGTGAGTTTGCATTGTAAATATGCTTGTGACACTAGTAGTAGTTGTTTTAACTAACCTAAACTGTCTATCTATCCTATTTATGGGCATGGATGTTAATGTTAGTTAAAAAGAATAAAATCTACTTAATTTTTTAACCAACATAGTGCGGTAAACATAAATAACATAAAAAGACAGTTTAGGTTAGTTAAAAATAACTGCTAGTACCACAAGCTTGTTTACCATGCAAGCCCATAAGTACCTATTTTATTATAACATTTCTTGTATTTATTATTTTTTAATCTTTATTTTTATTCAATATTTTACTATTTTTTAAAAAATTTAATCTTTATTTTTATTTAATTTTTAAAATTTTTTATTTTAACATTTTAACATTTCGAATATTTTGTTTAATTATTTAATTTGTTGGTTATTGTAGGTTTTTACAAAAAGCTGCTTTGGC
This sequence comes from Cryptops parisi, assembly GCA_034695005.1. Taxonomy (NCBI): domain Eukaryota; kingdom Metazoa; phylum Arthropoda; class Chilopoda; order Scolopendromorpha; family Cryptopidae; genus Cryptops; species Cryptops parisi. The sequence continues at coordinate 14,139 of JAQIWH010000141.1, forward strand.
ATTTCTTCACAATCCGAATCTACAGACAATTGTGCAGTATGCATTGGCTGCATGCACACTTGACCATAGAGATGCAAACGCATCTATTATGAAATTTTTTAATGAACTTGTTCATTGTCATCGCAGCAAAGACGTAAGTAGTTTTGTAGACCATGGTTATTTTATTGTGTGTTTGTTAATCTTTCAGTAGTGTAATGAATAATGTGCTGATTATTACAAACGTTCCATGTCCTTTCAGGAAGCGGAGGATTTCACGTGTCGGCAGGAAATGGTGGACAAGTTGCTGAAAGAACTAGGAAGCGTTCTGGTTGCGAACCTAATCAACGCCTGCTTGTTCTACCTTCCTTCGTTCATGATTCCTGACATAGCGGAAGTTGTGTACGAACTCATGTTGTACGATCGACCAGTACGTAGATTCTACCTAAACTCGTGTTGACGAACGCTGTAGTTTTCGTTCTGACAATCTTACTTACTGTTTGTATTTTCAGTCCGTTTGTGTTTGGCTAGAAAGGGCATTGAAGAATCTTCCAACACAGAGCAGTGGTGGTAGCGTCACCGCAACGCACAAACAACTAACAGATTTTCACAAAGCGATAACCAGGTACGCATTTTCTTTAAATTTTAATTATTGAAGCTGTACACAAAACAGTTAACTGTGGGTTAAAAGGTTTTTGAAGATAGCTAAATTAGTATTCGTGTGAATTTGGTTTCTTGGAAGTGTAACTTTTATAAAAGTTAAGAAGAAACAATTGTGTGTATCATACAGGGTGTTCCTGAAAGGTCTAATTGAACTTTAACCACAGATGCTACGCATCAAAACAAAGCAAACAACAACTCATGTAAACATAGGTCTGGAAATGTTTCCCCTCTGAGATAACACAGGGTGAAATCTTGTAAATGCTCAGGTTAATGGTCTCAATGGTCTCATGATCATTGTAGGTGTATGCAAATGTGTATGCGGTTTTTCCAGACCCATGTTTACTTTCAGCTTTGTTTCGATGCACTTGTGGTTGAAACTTGACTCTATTTTGTCAAAATTTACCTAGTAGGAACACCCTGTAGAACTGCATGAATGAAGTAAGGCGCATTGTTGAATGGTGGCTTATTGGTGTAGGACACTGCTAAAAAATAACAATTAAAATTAAGGAGTACAAATTTTTCGATATTTTTTTGTTAACGTGCGCACGGAAATTGCACTTTCTCAACAGCATTGGTGTAAAAATTTGTTGAGTGTTAAAAGCTTGTGAGTTTTTAAAAATGTGATGAAATTTTATTAAGAAAACAAAAAAAACCCCACTGAAAAAGTTGTGCTTCTTGATTTGCTACAAATGGTTATTATCGACCGTTCATAATAATAATAATAATGTTAGACTGCAGCGTAGCCAAAAAAATTGGTCTGGAAATGAATGTTGTTCCTTGGTTTTTTGTTCACTCTTGTAGTTCTGAGAACGAGAAAACTGTGAAAAAAGCACTTCAAGAATTTATGCGACTTTTTCGGTGACAGCAACTGTGCGTTGCTGCAGCAGCGCCATTTGCTGCCAACGTCTAACCTCGTGCCCTCTTGTCCCCCACTACAGCACAAGAGGCAGCAAAAAAAATACATGCTCAACACTGCGGTCTATGGTGCGACTCTACCGATGATCGACCCTCTGCAAGGCAATAGCAACGAACATAATGTCAAACTCATCTTCACAGACTGAATGGCCAGATGCATAAAAGGATGATAAATGATTCAGTGTAATCTGCAAACAAGAAAAAAGAAATAATACTTTTTTAAAAATAAATGAAAAAGAAGGGGTGGTGTTTTTTCGTTTCCTGTAAAAGAGCAAATGAATATAACATTTTTTGGACACATGAAAAATGATTTGTGTGTTATGTAATAGAAAAATTTACTTGGACACTATTTACAGTGCTTGTTTATTTTTTCCTGTTGATTTTTATTTCCATTTTGATGCTCTGAACATAAAAAAGAAAAAAACGACCAATGATTGAAGTGAGAACGATTTGCGGAAACGTGCGATCATAATTTAAAACGTGATCCTCGATTGTTTCTGTTTTAAGTTGATGTTGAGATATTTTTTTTTATTATTATTGCCATATCATTGATAATGTCAAAAAAACAAACCTTACAGTTGTTTGATTAAAACAAACTGCTGTTATTGAACTATAGTTTTTTTTTTCTTTGGTTTCATTTAAACTTTCAGTATAAAAAAATGTGTATTTTAACAACGTTATTGATGTCAACGAAAGGATTCATCATGGTCGACTGTTCAAGTGGTAATATTTTGAAATTAAAATGTTGAAATATTTTAGAGAAAAGTTCATTATGGGGTCAAAACCGCCGAAGGAGCGGGACATGCACCGAAAAAATGTACTTGAACACAATTGAAAACCGCTGTATTAGTGGAACCTTTTAAAGCGTTTCCGTGCTTGACTAATTTTTTAGCACCACCACCAACTGATGAAATTTTATTTTTACATCGAAGCCCAAAATGAAACAAGGATTTGTATTGGCGAATTTTTTGTAAAAATTATTATTAATAATTAATTTATACCAATTTTTTGATACATGCAACGATGTAACAATACCAGTATTGAGTATTTTCCCGAACAAGTAGTGTCGGATTTCGTCAACACTCGATCTTGGCGCTGTTCATGTTCATCAATCCGGAATATCGATATATCGTTTATCGCCATTTTGAAGTGGAAAAGTGAAGACCCAAGAAGTTGGCGTTGGACTTTCATTCGTACATATCGTTTGTTTATTGTAATTTAGTAGTTTTATCGTACAAAACCGTGGTTTATGGAATCGTCAACACTATAAATCAAGGAGTTATCAATAATGGCTGCACCACAGGTGAGTTTTAAACATTGGATTATAAGCCGTTTATATTGAAATGAAGAAAAAGAATGGGCTTGCCAAATTGGTCGAGGCTCGAATGATTTCGGTGAAAAATCGGACAGTACTTGATAATCTGCTCTAATGGTATAAACGAAATTAAAAAAAAAAAATAGAAACAAGTTTTTTAGTCATTACATAGTTCCATGTGAAATTTTAAGTACGTGTTTGTAGAGCCGTCATCCACGTAACTAGCTTATTAATATGTACAGGTAATCGCATAACAGCAGATTCATACAGCGTGTTTATAACGCGCACAATAGTATTTGGGATTTATATGTATTCATCACGAACTCTACAACAAATAAACGTTTTTATATGTATTTTGGTTTGACTTGCAAAACACGTTCAATATTTGGATCAAAATTCAATATTGGATTCTATTTACGTGACGTTCTACTGTTTAACACGTGTGATTAACATCTGTTTTCTTTTGGTTCCTCGAGTTGGTTGGTTAATAACCTGAACCCAATTTGAAATTAACACTGATGAAGGTGAATGTTTTACAGATTGCTTACAAAGTATGTGAATGTAAACTATGCTTGCCAAATATGCTTAACTTTTGGAAAGTATACTTAATGTTTGGGCAAGCATTGTAAACGTTGATTACATTTGAAAGGCTTGGTGTAAAAGGGTGTTAAATAACATTTCTACAATATCGAGGAAAACGCGTTTAAATCAATGAACTAGCCTTGCTGTCTATGGGTTACTTCACACTTAATGCATCAATAACTTTGCATGTTGCTTTGCTTGAAATTAATCATCGGAAAAGTATAATTGAACCTAGCATCTTAAAAAATGCCTGTAGGTCATTTTTTGACCAAAATGTTACTTGACACCCTTTTATATCGGGTCCTTCATTTAAAATTGTCAGCTATGTCATTTTTTTTGTCACCTGTATATACTTCATCTAGATCAGGAAAATTATAACTTTGAGATTCATTTGTGTCACAAAATTTATGAGGCAGTTTGCAAAACATGTTGATTTTACATTTATTATGGATCACTTCTTATTTTGTAATATCTATTTTCTTTTTTATGTTTTCCCATCCGTGCAGGATCAAAATTATGTTCCTGACAAACTGAAGAAAGCCGAAAAGAGATTAGAAGAAAATCCTTATGACGTTGAGGCTTGGAGCGTTCTCATTAGAGATGCCCAGGTACAAGAATGTTCAAGAATGGTGTATCGTTTTTAGCTATAAAGTTTTGTCTTTTAATACATTTTTGTGTGTTGTGTTTTGTTTTGTTTCACAGACACGGAAGATTGAAGATGTACGAGCATTGTACGAAAAATTAGTGGGCCAATTTCCTAATGCGGGACGTTACTGGAGGTTATACATAGAACAGGAGGTGTTGTATCATTTAGATTAGTTTATATATATGCCTATCATTCTTAGATATTTCAGCTAGTAAAAAAAAAAAAAATTTAAAGCATTTTTTTTTTCTTTTAATATTTTACTTCTTCATGTTACTTGTAAAACTTAATAAATGCATTTTACGTTCACTTTTTCTTCAAGTTAGAAGTGTTGAAGTGGTGTATATAAAATTTTATTTTTGGTGTGTAGGTGATCTGCACACAAAAAATGGCTTAATGTATCATTCCTATTGGAATGCAGCTTTGGTAACCATATTTTAATGGTCTGTGTATAGATTAAAACAGCTGCACTGGTTTCTATATTTACTAGAACATTTTTTTTTTCAAGTTTGCTTTAATAAAAGTTTTATTGAAGCGAAGAATTCTTTCTTTAAGTTTTTAGTGTGGTCTCAGTTACTGAGTCCTGTGTCATTTCTTAGCTCTTGATCTAGTGATGAGTGGTGTAGTTTGTAGTATGAATGTGGAATGCTTGGCGAAAATGAGAAAATAATTGTGAAAATTATTGTTTTTAATAATAAAAAATTAAACTCGGTTAGTAAATTACCAATGATTTTTTTAGCTGTCTTTTTTATGCAGGGTATTCATGAAAGGTCTAGTCAATTTTTAACTCCAGATCCTAAGCATTAACCCATAAAAACATGGGTCCAGAAACGCGTTCGTTTTGAGATAACACAAGATGAAATAGCTTAAATAGATTGGTTGTCTCATAAGTGCTGTATGTATGCATTTCTGGACCCATGTTTATATGGACAATTTGTTTTGATGTGTGTATCATTGCAGTTAAAATTTGACTACACCTTTCAGGAGCACCCCACATAATATAACATTAAAGTCTCTCGGGCAAATGGACTTGAATAAAGGTAGTTATGTAACATTGAAATAATTTAATCATAAAAATGTAACATCCAATTATTCCTTACATATATTGAACGGAAAGGGAAGATAGTAAAAGTAATGGTTTTATTTTTGTTGCAAGTTACCTTGAAAAGTTCGTAGATTTAAGTGTTTTTTTTTTTATTATTATAGCTGTTTGTTTTGCATTCAAATTTATGAGCTGAAGCTTTATAGCAATATCTAGTAGGAGTTTAGAGGTGACAAAGATGTTTTCCAATGCCAAAGTGGATTTATAGTATTCTTTATAGGGTAATTGAAATCTATTAAATACACATTTGAGGAGTTAAGTGAAATAATGGCATAACTCAAAAAATGTAAGTGTTGAGAAAAGAGCAAAAACTTCTGGCACCTTCAAATTTAAGATCAAAACTGTCAACTGTATATTTATAGAAGGAAAATGAACAGGTTTTGCAAAAAATTTTAACTTTAGTTGACAGGCCTCCAGTTACAGGATAATTTAAAAATTCAATTACGCCATTACTTCAAATATCGTGCTAATTTATAAATGTCAACAACTAGGATGTAAAGCGACAAAAAGAAAGAAAGAAATCACAAAATTTCAGATTTACAATAGTAGTTCTTGCTTCAAAAAGTGCAAATTATATGAATGTCTTTATGCTATAGACGTCTAAAACGATTCAATATATGCAGTTTAAGGAATAATGATGTAAGTGGATTTACGTCGTTTTTCCACCTGACTCATTTGTATCATAATCGGTCAAGAAAGGCAAATTTCATTCACATGGTGAAGTTGTAGACAAAATGAATTGTGTACCTGATAAAGAATGTTGTGTAGACAAGTATGAGAGTAGTGTGATTACTATAATAGTAGTACTATACAACTGTGTAGGTGCATAAACAATGTAAATAATAATAAAACAATCTTAAAGCTTGAACGTCTTGAATTTTGAATTAAAGTGTGTCTTCATAATTCAACAATAATGGTTGGTCTAGAAAACTTCCATAATTTTGATAAAACCCATAAATTAAAAAAAAAATTACAAACATTAATTTAAACTAGTGGATGGGTAAGATACCATTTGCAGGATTTTGGTAAGATGTTTGAAATTTTGTAAAACTAAGTTTGCCGCCAACATTCAATTTGAATTGTTCAAAGGGATAATGTTGGTTCAGAAATACCTTAATAGCTTATTTTTTATGGTTTAAAGGAGCTATAATGCAATAAATATCAAATAAAAGTAATACATTAAATTAAAAAAAAAAGATAATAATGATGAATGGTTAAAAAGGATTTTAATGGACTGTTAAAGAAATAATGTTTTATTTTAAGAGAGCTGTTGAACTCGAGTTTCCATTGCTTCAGGCTTCATAATAAGAACATGATTTCCGTGTTAATGTGATCAAAAAGTTCGGTGACTGGATAAATTTTGCACTTGTAAGTACTGTAACAAACAGTGATATACAGGGTGTTTCAGGACTTTTTTTACACTTGTTCGGGGTTCAAAAGGAACAACATTTTTACATATGTGAAATGCTCGACATGCTGCCTGTATTGTAATGAGATTGCAAGGTTTGCTACCTGCTTGCACAGCGTGTGTGTGTATGTATTGCTACTTGCTCACACAACATGTATGTGTGTGTATTGCGGTGGAGCTCACCATGCTGGTGTACAGGTAGCTTTTTTTGAGCATTTATCATGTGACATGATTTTTCCATACTTTCTGTGTGGTCAAAAAGTTGCTTCTTTTAGATCCCCTTCCCCCAACAAGCTCCAAACGTTTGTAAACGAGTTCCTGAAACATTTGATATAGGATGTTTAAAAAAGATTGTTACACTTTGACAACGCATAACTAAGTAACAAATAATAATAATAATAATACAAAAACATGCTATGCATCGGTTGATATAAAAACACAAGTTTTATGGGACAGTTGCAAAGACCCAATGTGAGGACCGTTTGCAACATGGCATATTAAAATTGTGCAATATGTAAGTTGACAAGAGGTGTGATTAAAGCACAGAATTTATTAAGAAATCTCTACTATTGAGACACTGATTCCAACTTTTCACCAGCAAGTCGATACCTTTGGCGTAGAAGGACATTGGCTGTTGCAGATGAAACTCCTTCGCTTCGTAATCTGACTGAAATGTCTGTCAAGGGCCGAAAATGTGGAAATCCTCTGGTTGAGAGGTCTGGACTGTATGCCGGATGGTCCAGTGGATGAAAGTGTTTTTTTTTTTTTTTGGACCATCCGGTCTACTGGACAATGGGATTTCCACATTTTTGACCCTTTGAAAAAGGCATTGAAAGGCCAGTCGGACGATAAAGTGCAGGACAGGGTGAGAGAGTTTCTTCTGCAACGGTCGATGTCTTTCTATGCTAAAGGTATTGACTTGCTAGTGAAAAGTTGGAAGCATTGCCTCAATAGTGATATGGAGTATTCTTTTGATTTAATAAATTTTGTGTTATTTACACCCCTTGTCTATTTATTTATTGGGCAACCCTCCTAGATCCAGGCCAAAATCTAGTTCTAACTATACACATATAAGCAAGCAATAGCAATCCATTGTTTTAACTGTTTCGTGTTTCAACTCTGGCAATTCCTTATGCTATGGGGTTGCCATTTTGCTATAATGAGTCTCCTTGCAGTTCATATGCAAAACATCATTCTATTGTTAGTATGATATAAGAAGTCAGTGTTTTTCTGTCACTGGTTCATAGCATGTTCTATTTGATAATTACAATACAGTCTTTATTGCATGAACTGGATTTAGTATAACTAGGTATCCTAATAGGTCTTGTGTGAAATAATAAATAGTAATTAAATTTGTGTGAAGGTGAACCTCTGTCCACTTCTAACTGAAAAGCTGGATACGCCAATGGCATGTTCTTGTATTACTATTTGTTGCTTAGTCGTTGCTTTGTTAAAGTGTAATCTTTTTAAAATACACTATATTATGTAAAGTATGTTTTCTGAACAGTATACTGTACATGCATAGTTTTATTAATAAAATGCTGTGTTCCATGTAGTGAACATTTAAGTTTGAACGTGCCTTCACCATTTGGCATAGTTGGTACCATAAACAAAAAGCAACAGTGTGTTTGTGTGTAAGTTTTATGGAAAATTACAGAAAAAGTAAAGCAGTGACAAAAATCAGGGATAAATAATGATGTTGTAACCACTATAAGGAGGTGGTTGCAGAATCACTGTTGGAACATGGTTATATGGGAGTTGCAAAATATGGTTCTTGCGGAACCACTATTGATGATTTTGACAAAGATTTGGGTGTTCAAGTTTAACACACAACTTGAAGTATGCACAGTGTTGCTTTCCATATGTGGGACCAAGTTTTGCCAAGCAGTATTGACACACTCAAACCCTCATATGAAAGGAACATGCAACAAGTTGAAACAGTGCATGCATAATGTTTACAAAATGTACCTTCTGTACAATGCTCCAGTTTTGTTACATTACTCTGCTGACAATGATGACAACTCAACTGGGTGCTGAACTTATTTGATCATACCTTATATACAGAGTGAGTCAAAAGTATGATTCCATAGAGATATTTGAAAGGCTATTATAATGAAAATGTTGAGTTTTGGATATAATAGCACCTTTATAGGGCTCTTTACAGTTGTGATTTTTTCATTGATCTTGCATTGTTACATTGAAAACCTAGCCACCAAGTCACATTTAAAAAGTTGTAGGGAGTATTCCATTTAATCAGAATCGACTAATATTTATTTCCAACAATGCAACCTAAATAAAAATTGAAACAATACACCCCCTAAAAGCTTAGAGTAGATCACCTGTGTAGTGCAGGGTAGACAAGAATTTCTACTTGTCATTATTTGCACTAATAAATTATTAAAAACTTTTAATGTTTATATCATTATAAAACCTTAAACCTTTGTAATCAAAACACTAGGAAAGAATTAATACTGATAGAATGGTAGATAGAAGACGATTGTTTTGTATATTTTTAAGATGGGATGCTGTGTAAATTCTTTTGAACTGCTGTATTACAAGGGATAGTGCCATCAAATATTTGGAATATAGTGCCATGGTTAAAAAAAAACGATGGGAATCACTGGTATAGGGTGTTTCAGAAATTTTATTCAGAAATCATTGGTAAAAATACGTTATCTCCAGCTGAAAACCATGTAACTTAAGATGTTGGAATGAATACAGGAAAACAGTTGTTTCAAACACAATGTAAAGATTTTAAGTTGTTTAACCATTGGCCATGTTTCTTTCTCTTGAGATCAAAAAGTTGGATTGCATTTTAAAGGATGTATTTTTAGGATCAATAAAGAATAAATTCTATATTCTGATTACTTGACAATAAAATCTTATTGTTGGCTATTTTAATGCTTCTCAGTGAAAATCTAATACTACCCATACGTAGGCTTATAAGGTTACAAAATCAAACTTGATTTCAAATGATGTACCATTATTCATAACAGGAACAGCATAACTGTATACATGTGTGTATGTGAAACATATATTAAAATGATTATATGTTAGACATTTATTTTAAAATGATTATATGTTAGACATTTATCAAATTGAAATAAACGTTGTTGTTTAGAAGTGCAATAGTGCCTTTCATTTACTCAGCAGCAGATATGGTTAATTAATTAGATGGAGTAGACTTAAATAAAGTCCTATAGCACAATAGATGATGCTGTTGATGGCTGTCTTATTTCATATGCGAATAAGTGCTTTAAATGGAAAAAAAAACATTGTTGTGTACTTTCCAATGTCAGTGTAGCATATTGGTTTGTTATATCAATGAATTTGTGTACTTTTGGATTATAATACAATGTATTTGAAATGATAAACATTGCAATTACTGATAAAACTATTACAATTGATCAATTCTTCTTGAATGACATTCCTTTGTTCACTTTGTGAATAAAGGTACATTGTCCAGAATTCTGAATCTCTGTGTACGTTATTGCGTTGGAAAATTCTGATTTTTTATTAGTTCAACTTTAGTCCGAGTTCTTAAATTTTATAAGAATGTTTTAAGGGTTCTTGTTTTGAAACTAAATCGCTCAGTGTTATAAGTTGTTAGCCATAGTAGTGGTTAACTCAGAACAGGGCTGTAGTCAGGGGGTGTGCCTAGCCTAGACCCCCTCTCAAATTTTTTCGAATGTAGCACTACCTATGTTAAAAAATCTTTTTTTTTTCTTCAATTTCATGATTTAAGTGTTTGCCCCCACCTCCCAAACAAACATTTTCTGGCTACAGGCCTGACTCTGAACATCTATAAATTCTTGTGACTAGGTTTAGCAGATTCCTGTTTTTTAAATGCCTAAAATAATATGATTATAAAAATACATATATCATTAGTGATACACAGTACAGTATTGTTCTTGATAAATGTGAACAAGAAGCTAAGAACTAATGGAAAAAAATGGGGGTCAGGGAAACAAACATTATTACATGAAATAAATGGTAATTTGTGATCAGATGCTCTTTTTGCTTGGAGCACTAGTGGCTAGGGCAATTTGTTGTATTTATTGATTGCTGTTGTATTGTTTTTAACTAACCTAACCTAAACTGGGATTTGTACCCATAATCTCTGGGTTAGGTTAGTTAAAAACAATAAAAAAAAAGCAATCAGTAAAACAGATTGGCCTAGTCACTAGCGCTCCAAACGACGAGGGCATCTAATCCAAAGTACTAAGTAAACATATGTTATACAGGGTGAACCAAAACTCATTACTTCAAAAGCAATTCTCAATAAGCTTTAGGTGGTGAGTTCGGCTCCCACTCGTGCCATGTGGGTTCAGTTTAGGGTCTGACAATACAGTGTCAGGTTTTCTCAGGGTCCTCCCTTTTCCTTCTGCATCATAAAAACTCTTTTTCATTACTTACACACTCATCTCGTCATCGTTCCGGCGTTTTTCGATTTAATAAAGCTCATATGACTGCCAAATGACATACCTAACGGAAGTCAGTGTAGTCCTTAAACCACAAGTACCTACCTACTTCAATAGCTTTGCAATGGGTAATAAGTTTTGGGCCACCCTGTATATTAGATATGTTTTCAACCATATTAACAATTAATGACCATTTATGTTGGTATTGATCTAATGATTAATTGGAAGATGGATATTTAATGCTTTTCGATTATTGTATAATGAACCAAGGCAATTTGTATATTGCATGTTTTAATTGAATAATATGGCAAATTATCAAAACTGCAAGTTATGTATTATGAGCTTGCACACTCAATAGTATCAGTAACAACCACTGAATTATTACTAATTAATTCACAGTAAGCAAAATTAAGATGCACAAGCCCACAAACGAGGAGCTGTAATTATGATGAAGATTTGGAGACATTAGTTTGACAATTGGTCTAAAGAGGCATTAAACTTATGATTCAAACATCAAATTGAGGATGAATTGTGTTCATTTTTTATTGTTACATTTGGTCTATTTAATTCAGCATTATATAATCAGAAATAATTAGTTATTTAAGAAATAATAACTCATGAAACCGATCCAAGAAAACGTTTTTGGAATAGTTAACAAAACTAGTGGTAATAGTGTGTTCTAAATCCAGAGCTGGATCTGGCTTTTCATGTGCCCTGTGCAAGATTTATTTTTTGGGACCCTTATTCTTTTGGAAGAAAAATAATTACACAAGAAATATGATATAAAAATATTTATAAGCCAGTTATAACTTGTTTATAGTTATAAGCTCTTGAGTTCTTAATAAACTTCAACAAGAAGGGAAAAAGATTTCGGAAAACCAACATTATGGCATGTGGAATAAACAATGATAATAATAATATAAATGAAGGGCATAGTGTGAAAGGGTGTTAAGTACATTTTTGTCAAAAATGACTTGGAAGCATTTTCGAATATGTTAGGTGCAATTCTGTCTTTTTAATGCATAATTTTGAGTAAAACAACACGGTATTAGTGCAAGAAGTGTGAAGTAGCCCATAGACAGCAAGCAAGTTCAAATCTTTAAACACGTTTTCATCGGAATTACTTAACACCCTTTTACACCCTGTCTTCAAATATGTGTTTTAGTTTTAATTTTAAATTTTAAAATATTATATTTGACAATTTTTTGTCACTTCTATTTCGCAGTCTCCCTCCCTTTGTACTGGGCCCTGTGCCTATGCTCATGTTATTAGTTCATTTACTGATAATTTTGTTATATGCAAACAACACCGATACACGATGACTATGGAGTAAACTGAATTAAACAAAGATGCTGAATATTCAATGTGTTGTTTATTCTGTTATTTCAGAAGATTTGTCTTTAATTCTGTTATTTCAGAAGATTTGTCTTTAATTCTGTTATTTCAATGAACGATTTATTAAGTTTGTTTAACCAATTATCTTTTATCTTTGTTGAGAATCTCTTCTGCTTTGTACAGTAGGATTATATATATATATATGTATAACATTTGCTTGAATAATTGTTGATACAATCACTGTTTTATTACAGATGAAAGCTAGAAACTATGACAGAGTTGAAAAGGTATGTAATAATATTTTACGGTTTAAATAAAAATATTCTAGCAGAGTGGATGTGTACATTTTTTGTGTTGTGTTTTCACTTTACAATTATAAAACTTCGATGGTGATGTTCCACACAAATCCATAATAACCACATTATAGTTGTTGAATATAATTTTACAGCACAATTATTTCACTTATACTGTATTACAAAGTATGGGTTAGACTACTTATCTGAGAATATGTAGTACGATGATTACATTTTGAAATTATTTTCTTGTGCAACGGTACAATGATTCAGTGTGCAAGTTCTCAGTTTTGAAACTTTAGAATTGGCTTTTTTTACTAGTTATTTGTGTAAGTTTTAATGTTCAGAAACTAGATACTAAAGTTGAAATGAGTGTACGTATTAATGGCACAAACGTTGCTCAAGTTTAGAACAAAAAGTTGATAAAAAATATTAAATGCTGAAATATGAAATATGGAGCTCATGTAAGGCCGATTGAATATAATTTTAAATATCTAGCATCTGAATTTTTATGAAATACAGTATTATTAATATTTCAGAAATATGAGAATTACCGAATTATACAATATCAGGGTTCACAAAATGGATTATTAGCTATTATTCTATCTTTCTGGTAGAGGTCACAATAAATGCATGATTTTTCGTACAAGTACAGTAGTACCCATCTTTATAGCGATCAGATTTTTGGTGTTCCGCTAATATGGCGGTTTTTAATTATGATCGTGTTCATTATATCGCCTCTCGTTCTTTTTGGATGTCTTTGGCATGATGCACTATCATACGAGTTCAACAGCGTTAGATAGAATCCACTTTATCATGTGCCGTTTTGTCTGTTTACAGTACTTATGGATTTTACATGATACAGGGTGTCTTTAAAAGGTGTAGCCTAATTTTAACCAAAGGTGCTATGCATCAAAACAATGCAAAAATGCCATATGAACATTGGTCTGCAATTTTGCTGATTTCACGTTTTTGTCCAATACATTCAGAGAGTCCAGGGTTGAGGTGGGACGATTTTCTGAACCCATGTTAATATAGACTTTATGCTTTGTTTTCATGCATAGCATCTATGGTTAAAATTTGTCTAGAAAACACTGTAGCCTATATGAAAAACTGAATGCAGCATTAATTTACCACTGTTTTAGTTTCCCGTGCCTAGTATTATTATGCATATGCAGTAATAACATCTTTATATGCATTCACAATTGAAAAAAAGTACATTTTTTGTGTTTTGGCAGAGGTACTATTGTATTTAGTGGAACTACTGTATGACTGAGGTACTACTGTATTTAGTTTCATTATTTTCACACATTTTCTTGGGGAATTTACATATTTTTTTATTATTACCCAATAGGTAAACATGTGCTTTTTTTATTATAAATACTATAAATGGTATTAATCTGTTAGTATTTTGGATTCATTGTATGCTTTCAGCTCTTTCAGCGATGCCTTATGAAAGTATTAAATATAGATTTGTGGAAATGTTACCTTGCATATGTTAAAGAAACGAAAGGGTCGCTTCCATCTTACAGGTAGGTTGCTCGTTTTCTTATGTTAGATTTTTCGATTTGTTTTGTGTTTCATTTTTTATATTTTAAAACGTTGTTAGTTTTTCTATGTATTTGCTTGTTAATGTGTTGTTGGTGATTCTAGGGAAAAAATGGCCCAAGCGTACGATTTTGCTCTTGATAAAATGGGAATGGATATCATGAGCTATCAGATTTGGGCGGATTACATATATTTTCTCAAAGGAGTGTATGTTCATAGTTTTTATTACCAGTTGTTATTTTCAGATGCTGAATAACTATATTTTTTAAATTTGGACTTGTTTTAATTTCCAGCGAGGCGGTTGGTTCTTATGCTGAAAATCAACGCATCACTGCTGTACGCAAAGTATACCAGAGAGGATGTGTGAATCCAATGACCAACATTGAACAACTGTGGAAAGACTATATCGCTTACGAACAGGTAATGTATTTGTTTATGCTCTGTAGGTGTAAAAAAAAAATATTATATTGTGTTCCAGAAAGGTCGTCAACTTTTAACCACAGATGTTATACGTCAAAACAAAGGAAATAGTCCATATAAGCATGAGTCCTAAAATGCATACTGATTTGCATACCTACAGCAATTATGAGTAGGGTGACTAGATGTCTCAGTTTTGCTCCTGCTTTTGATGACCTTTTTGTCCTGGTTTTTTAATATTAACCAATAATACACAAGATTTTTGGAGCAACGTGTAAGCATTGTCTTTGGCATCACTTTCTATATGCATTCTTCTTGTTTAGAAACTTATTTTTGTGGAAATCATGTTATTTCGCAACATTTGTTCATTGTGTCATCTCATGTTGTTTCGCAACATTTGTTCGTTGTGTCATTTCATGTTGCTTTGCAACATTCGTTCGTTGTGTCATCTCATGTTGCTTTGCAACATTTGTTTGTTGCATTTAAGTGACTTCATCTTGTGTTATCTCAGAAAGAAAGCATTTCCCCACTCATGTTTATATGGGTTGTTTGCTTTTGGATGCCTTGGTTAAAATTGAACTAGACCTTTTAGGAACACCCTGTATATCACTAGAAGGCAAAGGCTTAATTGTTTTTATTTATTTAGAGCATCAATTCGATATTAGCTGAAAAGATGATAGCTGACCGGAGTAGAGATTACATGAATTCTCGGCGTGTAGCGAAGGAATACGAAGCCGTTACGCGTGGTCTTAACAGAAATTCGCCTTCCGTTCCTCCACAAAACACACCCGAAGAAGCCAAACAAGTCGATTTGTGGAAGAAGTACATTTTGTGGGAGAAAAGTAATCCTCTTCGAACCGAAGATCATGCTATGATCACAAAACGAGGTATGGTGGTTAATTCCGTTCTCGCACCTTTTTTAAGTTTGATAATTGGATGTTTATTGCCTTTGTTGTCCATTGCTGTAAACTCTGGATGCTTAGATCAATAAATAATCTTGTTGTGAAATTAACTCCTGAATTTCACCTTTTTTTTTCCCCTGGCAGTTCTGTGTTAATCTTGATTCGTCAAACACAGCGTATGCTTACTTTACTGATGGTTGCATTGCAAGTCACACTAGCATTTTTACAATTATTATTTTAATTTATATGATATAATTTTTCACAATTATATTTTAATCTTTAATTAGATGCATATTGTAAAAGAAATTACCCTTATTTTAAATGTAAAAAACTGTAGTGAATTTTACTTTGCTGACATTAACTACAGGTTTTGGTTTAATTCTTTAATTGACGGTCAACTGCGGATTAGCAATACTAGATAAATCAAAAAATTCAAAACCGTGAACCGTGGTGACCATTTTGTTTAATTTTTTTGAAGGTTAAACAAAAATGACAAACATTTTATATGCTAGTGTAAATGACTTTTTTCAAATGAAACTTGTTTTCTTGTTACAGTTATGTTTGCGTATGAGCAATGTCTTCTGTGTCTGGGTCACCATCCTGACATTTGGTACGAGGCAGCTCTCTTCTTAGAACAGTCCAGTAAACTGCTAATAGAAAAAGGGGTAAGGCCTTACATTTCGTTTGATTGGTATCCATTTTTATAGGCTTTTATATTAGTTTCACTTGTGAGGGTGTGATTGACGACACCTAGGGTGACAGCTGGTGAAAATATATAAATTCTGTTTTTAAAATGCAATTTTTAATATACATGTTTTATATTAATGTAACGTTGATTAATTTTACAGGATGTCAATGCTGGTAAAATGTTCAGTGAAGAAGCAGCTACGATATACGAGCGTGCTGTTTCTACGCTACTTCAAAAAAACATGCTGCTCTTCTTTGCATATGCGGATTTTGAAGAGGTTAGCTTATCTCATTATGCATAATAAAGAGGGATTTATACATTTTATACAATGTTATCAATTTTGTGTTATTAATGCAGGGAAGGATGAAATATGACAAAGTTCATCAAATCTACAACAAATACCTCGAAAGCACAGACATTGATCCCACACTGGTAATAATTGGTCAAGCTATGTGACTTTCTGCATATGTTATTGGTAATGTATAGAATATCTAGAAGTCTGGTTCAAAGACAATATACTTACATTAAGCAAGAAATTAGGTAATGGTTAGATTGTAGGTAATAAAGTCAAAGGAAACTAAGTCAAAAACAAGACAAAGGAACATAAGTCAAAAAAATGTCAGAATGTTTTGACTTGTTTTAAATTTTATTTTATTTTTATACTATTGTTTCTTTGTCTTGTTTTTGACTTCTCTTTTAACTTTTTCTTGTTTTTGACTTTATTTCCTACAAAGCTGTGTTTGCATCTAGGCTTAAATGTAGGCCTAAATAGTTTTTTTTTAGAGGAAATGATGTCAATTGACTCAGACAGAGGCATACTTAAGGGAGGGGGGGGGGGGAATGCAGAGAGGGACCTAGGTCCCCAAAATGAGAATTAAAATTATACTATTAAACATATTTTATTCATTGAAATATGATTGGTTGCACCATTCCAAAAAAGAAAATATTCAATTTTAGCCACAAGAACTTAGTATATTAAAACTATTGGTCTGTATTGTTAATATTCGGTTTCATTAAAATTTAAATTACATTTGATATATTTGAAAAATTTGAAATAACCAATACAGGATGGGGTGTCAATTTTGTCCCAGGCTCAAAATATCTCAGCTACGCCACTGAACTGACCTAAACTAATTTTAACTAACTTAATACAAGGTGTTATTTTATACTTTGCTAAATGAATGAAAAGCATTCTACAGAATGGCTAGACATTTTATAGAACATCTGGATTCTATACATTGCTGGTAACACTTGGTAATATTACCGGTAACGCACTGGTTTTATAATAATTTGATTCCATCAATTAACAGGCATATATTCAGTATATGAAATTTGCTCGCCGTGCAGAAGGCATTAAATCTGCTCGATCCGTGTTCAAGAAAGCCAGAGAAGACTTGAAGAGTCGATATCATATTTATGTAGCAGCCGCTCTGATGGAATACTACTGCAGTAAAGTATGTTTTTAGAATGTTTGAAAAATATTAACTTGGTTTGTTTTTTTGTTTTTTTTATTGTAACAATTCAATTTTTTCAGGATAAAAATGTTGCTTTTAAAATTTTTGAATTGGGATTGAAGAAGTATAGTGATGATCCCGATTACATTTTAGCATACGTTGATTACTTATCACACTTGAATGGTAAAAACTATTACTCTTACATTGTTTTTGTTTTTACAACTATGTATTGTATATTTTTTTTTTAACAACAAATGATTGCTGTTTCATTTCAGAGGACAATAACACACGTGTTCTTTTCGAGAGGGTTTTAACATCTGGTTCACTTGCTCCTCAGAGATCCGTGTAAGCATTTTTTAACTAATAAGTTTAACGTTTTAAAATATAGCTTTGCATAAAATGGAGTTAGTCTTCTTTCTTCCAGTGATATATGGAACAGATTCCTTGAGTTTGAATCGAACATTGGCGATTTGGCGAGTATTTTAAAAGTCGAAAAACGCAGAGCTGCGATCATCGACGAGGTATGTCATGTAACAGTTAAACTTTGGGGTGTTGATTAAGAGGTGTAATGGTTGTATTGAGTAATTTTGTTTTGTTTTTCAGTTACAAGAATTTGAAGGAAAAGAAACGGCACTTTTGGTTGACCGTTATAAATATCTTGATTTGTTTCCTTGTACTCCTGGCGAACTTAGAGCAATAGGATATAAAGTAGGAACCAATCTTGTGAAAACTTTTATTTTTTCTTTATAAATGTGAATTTATAGCTTTAGGAATTATTGCTTATTTATTTATTCATGAAATGCAGTGGTTTCCTAAAAGATCTAATCAAATTTTAACTGCAGATGCGATGCATCGAAACAAAGAAAAAAAAGTCCATATAAATTTTGTTTCTCATCAACATGTCTACTCCTTTGCATATTTACAGTGGTTATGAAGCAGTAGGCCTATGAATTTACGTGACTTTATCCTGTGTTATCTCAGATGAGAAGCATTTTTGGAGCTATGTTAATATGGATTGTTTGCTTTGTTTTGATGCGTAGCATCTGTGGTTAAAATTGGCCTAGATCTTTCAGAAACACCTTGTATAGTCCACACTATATTCAATGGTCACACATTATGTAATAGTGTCAAATATTAAGTTTATTTTTATTTTTAAAGCAAACAGTGTTATATTATTACTAAAAAAAATATTTTCTTGGAGAATTCAGTTTTATGCAATGTACTATAAACTATAGCAACCAATAACTATGATATTACAGTGGAATCCGATTATTATAATCATGGATAATGTTATCAATCGGCTATTGTTATCATAATCAGTCGGTCCCATAAAACTGTTTGTCATTTATCCATTGTTTAATGTTATCAGCTGGTTATTGTGATCATAAATCACTAATCCCAAAGGGATCACAATAACCGGATTCCACTGTATTTACTTTTTCCATACATTAATGGTGATATTTGCTTTCGAAGGATTTAGCAAAACAGCACGTCGTCAATTTGCCTACAGTGGTATCTGTAAAGAAAGATTTTATTTTTGATGACGACGACGATTACAAATCCAAATATCCCAAACCAGATACCAATCAAATGATTCCATTCAAACCAAGACAACTATATCGTAAGCCATTATATAGTATTATTATATATGTATATATTTTTCAAATTTAACAAGACTTTCAATGCAGTGTAATCTTTTTATAAGCTTTATATTAGTGAGTGAGTTTGGGTGTGAATTGAGACGTAGGGTGACAATATATAAAGCCAATTCTTAAAATGTAGTTTTTAATGTACCTGTTTTGTATCGTATTACAGAATTGTTTATTTAATCAGTGTTGTCTTATTTTAGCACCTGGAGCTCATCCAGTATCCGGGGGTATTTTTCCCGTACCACCAGCAGCTGCTCACTTGTTAACCCTTTTACCTCCACCAGCAAACTTCCATGTACAGTACTTTCTAGGTTTATAAGGTTTATAAAGTTAAATTGATTCTAAGTAGTTTAATTTTTTATTGTAATTTAATAGGGTCCATTTGTAGATGTTGAAGTCTTAATGGAAACATTCAATAAATGCGCACTACCTGATCATGGTGAACATCTTAAGAGAACTAATCAATTTGTTGATTTTGTTTTATGTCTGCATTAAATATGTGCTTTTGACGATTGTTTTGCAGCTCCCAAAGCTTCCGAAAATGGTCTTGAGCGTGATGGAAAACTGTACGATGCAGCGTCATCTACATTCGAATCTCTGGGCTCAAGAAAGCGTAAGCATGGCATGGAGATGGGAGACGACAGTGACGATGACGACAATTTGACAGCTCCACCCGCATTTGATATTTATCGCAGCCGGCAGCAAAAACGGGTACGCTAACCTGATTAACTTAAAAATAAAGACACTTTTTGTTTTGAAACAAACATTAAAATCAGTGTTTGGCGAGTGATTAACCAAAATTTAAGAAGAGAAATACTTTTATTTTGTTTTTTATTATTCAGTAACTTGGTTCATTCATCGCTTCAGTTGTTCTTTTTTCGTTTTATTTTGTTTTAAATTTTACATTGTCAAGTATATTTCATTTTTTTTTTAGTCATACAATAAATATATTCATATAATTGTTTCATCATATTATTCTATGTTTTTTTTTTTCATTATTGTAATGGTTATTTTTAGCATTAGGCTGAATGAACACGTCTCTTGAGATGACAGTGAAATAGCATGCAGATAACTTAACTGTATGACATGCATCGTAAAAAAAATGTCTGCTAGCGTAGGAAGAAATGTATCGTTGGTGACCTAAAACCATCTACATTCAAAACTTCATGAAGATAGTGAAATATTTTCAACAAGATGGCTTTCCTACCAACCTACTCTTTTTCATTTTTATTCCATTTTTTGTTGTTTTTTTTTAACACATCCTTCACATCAATTCATTATATTAACAATAAAAAATATTCATCCTGAGATGGTGAACTTGTGCTATACATTTAAAATTAAACTGGTGACAGAAGATTATTTTATGTTTACTGTTAAAATTGAAAAATCAAAATAATCATTGGATCTTCTTTCGATGTCACAAAAAACGTTTTTGAAATAAACTTTGATTGTATATGAGTAGCAGTATCTTTTAACATGCTAAAAAGGTTATGTATCATTGACAATGTATAGAATCCACACATTCTGTAGAATGACAAACCTGGTGTATGAAATTATAGCATTGAAATAGTTTTTCACAATTTGCAAATATTTAGGTTTTGTTTAAATTTATGCCTAAAGTTATTTTAACTTTTTTTGGAGGGGGGGGGGGAATTCTGTTAACTAACCTAATTAGTTTTATGAAAGATGTTATTTTACACTTTTCCAAAATTGGCTAGGCATTCTATAGTATGCTTGGATTCTATACATTGCTAGTAAAAAATTTATTACTAGCTTACCAAATTGGCATTTGTTGCTGGCAATGTATAGAATCTAGCCATTCTTCAAAATGGTTAGTCTGGTTTAGGCAATGTATAAAATCAATTAGCATTGGAATAGCAAGGTTTAGTTTTTTAAATTTAGGCCTAAATTTGGGGGTAAATTTATTTTCTTCTGTTTACAGAAAATGTAAACAAATCCAAACTAACTTTTAACTAATCTAAATAGTTGTATACAAGATGTCATTTCATACTTTGCCAAAACAGACATTCTATTCTGTAGAATGTCTATCTCTTTTGAAGAGAAAATGTCTCATATCTCCAGAATGTCTTGTCTCGTTTGATGTTTAGAACGCCTGCATTCTGTACATTGCCAGTAACATTGCTACTTTCATCTCACTATTGTTTAGCATATGTTTAAGATGAATATCTTCAAATAGATTTTACGAACAAAACTACTATTTTATAACAAACGTAAAAAGCATATGAAGTTGGTAACTTGATCAGCTGAATAAACTATGTGAAGGTAATGGACTGAAAGCCAATGTATTGGGAGTACATGCTAATTAGCAGTTAGAAATTCACATTGTAAACTCAAATACTATTCCATAGATTCAATACAAAGTTTTATGAAATACATGCTTAATACAGGATTAAGTGAAATGAAAATGCAGATAGCGTGGAGATTTTATTCAAATAAAGTGCTGAAAACTATTTGAATATGCCTAAAGAGGAAAAAGGAAAGATTTTGGCAATATCAATACAACATCATTAATCTTAATTTGCACCATGACAAATGTTTATTGAACACATCTGAACATCTTAGAACTTACCATAGGTTTTTATATGTGTCACTAATTTTTAAGCTCAATATCGTTTCGGTCTAAATATAATAATCGAATTTCAGCATTTCCCCCACACTATTTAGTATATATAAGCAGCAGAAAAATTATTTTCTCATGAAAACAGTCGGGATTGAGACTTGAACAAAGAAAAGTGTTTTGCAAGAACAACTATTTAGCAAAAAAAAAGATGAAGATTTCTCTTTATTTTGTGTTGGTGTTATCTTGTATAACTGTTGCAACAGTTGAGTGTTGGTACAACAGACCGCAACCACAGCCACAACCAACGCAGGTGAGTAATTTTATATTTTAAAACTATCTGTAGGCTACTACTTAAATGATTTTAATTTTTTTTTTTTTTTTATTTTAAAAAATCAATTTTTATTGATTTTCATCTTTCAAATTGCAGCCTGACCAGAGCTATTACTATTGGTATTACTACTGGTACTACTATTTTGCACAACAAGCTGCCAATACTGGAGGAGCGCCTGTACGCCCACCTCCACCTCCACCACCACCTCAAAGAACCGGACGATCAATCGTTTCTTTCTTTGAAGGTCGTGACAGTCCTAAAACACCATCACCTGAACCTATTCTTGTTTAAGGAAAAGCTATAATGTTGTAGAATACATTAGTGAACAACAACAAGCAAGCCCATGTAGTTCACTGTCACAGTCTTAATGTGTATTCACTGAATTATTTTATTTAAATGCCAATAAACCTTCATTACACATAAACTGAGTGAGTTTTGTGAATTTTAAGTACACGAGAAGCTTAAACTTCCTTCTCGTTTTCCCAAATTTTTTCATGTCAAATATTGATCGTTTCTGTGTTGTGAATGATGGAAATGGGAATTGAGATGTGTATGTCAGCATTTCACTTTAACGTTTGTGATGCATGCAACGGTACTTAGGTGTGTGTGTATATACATAACCTAATCCACAGAATAAAACGTTTATTTCTCATTGTAAAACGCTTCGGTTGCATAGTTTTTAATAGCCTTGGATGGCACAGAAAATGGCACCGACTTCTCTTATAGTGCTTTTCGTTCTGTTTCTAGCCAAACTGAACGACGGTTGATGGCTTTCATCGGGTAGTCCGAAAAGAACCGGTTAGTTCATTTTGGTATCATTCAAGAAACTTGATACGGTATACAATTTCAGATAAAAAAAGGGAATAATTTCAAAATGAACTTCTATCACAAATTTGCATTCATGTTTTTCGAACCCCTGCACCAATTGCAAATCTACGCATACCACGTGAAAGCCCATCGTTCTCTCTATAAAGTAGTTTGTTTGAATGAATAAAATAGTGTGTTTGAATACATATACGAGAAAGTTTTGTATTGTAATACTATTAAAAAATAAAGGAATAGCCACGATTGCGTTGAAAAAGAATGGAATATTTGAATTGGTCATATTATAATCCATGCTACTTCTATACAATTGTAAGAAAGTCTAGAACATAAAGGATGAGTTGAACCAGTTAGGCATCAGTTTTTGTGACTTAAAATGGGTGCGAAACAAATGTTGCTGAGAAGTTGATTATTAAAATGTGTAAAAACGGTTAAACGCAACGTGAAATTGCAAAGGTTAGCTGTAATCAACCACCGTGTCGAAATCCAGAAGAAGAACCAGGCCAACGTGGCTTGCACGATGTTCCAGAGGAATTGTAGTAAACACGGAAAAACAACGAAACGCGAAGACAAGAATCTGAGGACAGTTGCTATTAACAACTGTTTTAAATCATGTATGAATCTGAAAGTTCTGTGGAAAGATGTTGGAGTGATGCTTCATTTATTATCCTATGCCCGTACATCTAATGGAATTTAACTCAAAATATAAACCATTTTTGACAGCTGCACAAAGATGTTGATTGAAGTGGTGCAAGGAACGTGTAACTCTTGGACCGTATCCGTATGATAAGTGATAAAACGTACTATTTTCGATGAATCACGCTTTTGTTTTGTCATTTGGGACTACATTTGCACGAATTTGCCGAAAAAAACATGAAATGAATGTCCCTAGTTGTCTGAAAAAAAAGTTTGTAATTTCCTGGCAGTGTTGTGTTATAGGAATGCCTCAGCAGGCAAGGTAGGTGTGGGTACTTGGGTAGTTTAGCGTTCTTGAACATCACAGTCAACAGTGACGTTTAACAAGAGATTTTTGAATATTTCATGCTTTCTTCCGTTGAAATTTTCATTTCCAGATGAGCAATTTATATTTTATCATTATCTTGCACCGGCACATTTATCACACTCGACAAACAATTGACTTAAAACTCATGCCGTACGCGTAATGCCCTGGCCTGCAAACTTGCCAGATCTGAACCCCGTCAACAACCTTTGGAACATCAAACTCCAGAAGTCTCACCCGACATCGAAAATTGATGATAAACAGCAAACTAAAGACAGTGTGTAGTCAGAGATAATTGCCGATGATTGTCATCGTTTGGTTAGCTCATTGCAAGAAAAATCAGAGCTGTTATAAAAGTTAAATCACTAAATATTGACATTACAAGTGCTGTGCAATGATTGTATGTAACTCATATTGGTACCGAATACGACCAAATTTAGTTCGTTTTCTCAGTGTAAAATAAAACATTCCATTATTTCGGAACATAATTGTGGATATTCTTTTGGAACAGTTTTGCAATACAAAACTTTCTCATTCTCATATATGCATTCAAGTACACACATTATTTTATTAATTCAAACACACTGAGAAAACTATGGGCTTTCACGTGGTATGTGTAAATTTACAATTGGTGCAGAGGTTCGAGGAATATTTGAATCCAAACTTGTGATAGAAGTTCATTTTGAAATTATTCTATTTTTTTGGTATGTAGTTGTATAAGTATTAGGATTGACACAAAGCATATGTTTCAAAAACGAAACGTGTTATGTTGAAAAATAGTGGCTTGATAGCAATCGAGTGGTACTTAAACACATGTAAATCAACTTTAATTTAATATTTTGTTAGTTGCGTCTTGTTGTACGGGAGTTTCCAGTTGGAATGTTTCCATTTTCACCACGTCCTCCAGGGGGATTATCAGATACCAGGTGGTGAAGAATTTCCAGCCTTGCCTGGGTCTTCGGGGGTAATGGAGGAGGTTAGCCAACCTTTTCTGCGGGTAATGGAAGTTTTCCAGAATTTCTTGGGAATAATAGAGGAGGTTTGCCGTCGTTTTCTGGGGGGGGGTGTAATGGTAGAGGTTTTCCGAGTTTTCCAAGATTTCCAGGGATTAATAGTGGAGGTTTTTATAGGCCTGGTGAAGGGGTTTCTGGAAACTTTCTTTCTCCATCAATGCCAGGAGGTGAAGGTTTCCTTCTCCATATTCCCCACCTTCTGGTCCTGGTGATTTACCAGGCTTCCACTTTCCCTTTCCACCATTCCGTCTTTTCCCTACACGTCTTAACCCAACAACTACTCCAGCACCTCCGACGATTCTTAAACCAAGTACCGAGGCTCCAACAACAATTGCTGTAAAAACACCTGAACCTACTACTCTGGTAGCAGCAACTGCCGAACCTACGACTGCAGCACCAACAGCACAGGCACCCACGACACCAACACCTTCAACTCCTGGACCAACAACTGAAGAGCCTTCGACTCCAGAACCAACAACTGGTACTGGTGCTACTCCAGAACCTACGATTGCAATACCACAAACTACAGTTTGAGATAGAATGGTAAGACGTGGGCATACGTAACATCAAGTACCGGTATACTTCTGCACGGTGTTACTTCTCTTGTAGTGTTTATTCTGATTTCGCTAGAACACTCCGCTTTAGAAAATGACAAAGATTAAAAGATTTTTTATACATGTTCAGAAGCTCAAAAACTTTTGTTTGTCACATTAACGTTCTTAAATATTCACTTTCTTTAACATCATACATTTTACCATAAGATGAGGTATTTGGGTTGTGATGTGAATAGTGCACAAGTATTTAAACATCGGTGCTTCTAGCAGTCAAATTATTCAAATTTTCTATCGAATAAGCAGGACTAGGTGCATTTCTGTTGACACTATTGACCGAATTTCCAAAGATATAAGTTGATTTTTCTTTGGTGCCGCCTCTTTTCGTTCGGTACACTTCCTAACCATCATTTAACTCAGACTCGATTGAGTTTCTGCAATCAGAATTGAAATATTGCATCACGGAGGAGGTTTCTTCCGAGCGTCGTTGTAGACGATCATCTTTGAGCGGTTGTTGTTTTGTTGTTTCAAAGTTGAAATCAAAAATCATCTTTGGATCTTCGTTCAATGTCACAAAAAAATCTTTTTTGAAATAAAGTTTGATTGTATATGAGTAGCGGTATCTTTTAACACGTTAAAAAGGTTATTTATTATTGACAATGTATAGAATCCGCTCATTCTGTAGAATGACAAACTTGGTGTATGCAATTATAGCACTGGAATAGTTTTTCATAATGTTAACAAATTTAGGTTTTGTTTAAATTTTCGTCTAAATTTATTTTAACTTTTCTTAGGGGAAATTCTGTTAATTAAGCTAATTAGACTTATGAAATATGTTATTTTACACTTTTCCAAAATTGGATAGGCATTCTATAATATGCCTGGAATCTATACATTGCTAGTGACATTGCTACTTTCTTCTCACAGTGGTTTAGCATAATGTTTACGATGAATAGCTTTAAATGGATTTTACGAACAAACTTACTAGTATTATTTTAAAACAAACGTGTTTAGATACAGAAGTTGGTAACTCGATCAGCTGAATAAACTATGTGAAGGTAATGGATGAACGAGTGAAAACCAATGTATTGGGAGTACATGCTAAAATACTATTCAATAGCATTGGTACAAAGTTTTAAGGAGAACATGCAAACATTGATTAAGTGAAATGAAAATGCTGATAGCGTGGAGATTGCTTCAAATAAAGTGCTGAAAACTATTTGAACATGCCTAACAAACTGAAAAAGGAAAAAGGAAAGATTTTCGCAATATCATTACAGCACCATTAATCTTAATTTGCACCATGACAAATGTTTATTGAACACATCTGAACATCTTAAACTCACCGTAGGTTTTTTTTATATGTGTGTCACTAATTCTTTAAGCTCAATATCGTTTTGGTCTAAATACAATAATCGAATTTCAGCATAAACATTTCCCCACAATATTCAGTATATAAGCAGCAGAAAAAAAATGTAATTTCTCATGAGTTGGAGCTTATTGAAACTCGAACAAAGAAAACTATTCTGCAAGAACAACTTATTTAGCAAAAAGATGAAAATTTGTCTTTTTTTAGTATTGGTATTGTCTTGTATGACGGTTGAAGGTTGGTGCAACCGACCACGACCACAACCACAACCAACGCAGGTGAGTAATTTAGTAATTTGTAAATAAGTATATCTATAGGCTAATACTGAACTGATTTTCATTTATTTTTTATCCTTTTAATTGCAGCCTGACCAGAGCTATTACTACTGGTATTACTACTGGTACTACTATTTTGCCCAACAAGCGGGCAATACTGGAGGGGCCCCTGTACGTCCACCTCCACCACCACCACCTCAAAGAAACTCTGTGCGATCATTCGTTTCTTTCTTTGATGGTAATGGAGTTCCTAGCCAACCTATTACACTACCACCTCAACCTATTTCTGGTTAAGGAAAAAGAACAGCTGTAATGTTATGTAGAATATAGTAAACGATATGATGCAAGCCTATGTAGTTCACTGTCACAGTCTTAATGTGCATTCACTGAATTATTGTATTTAAATGCCAATAAACTCTTAACACACATGAACGGAGCGAGTTTTGTGAATTCTAAGTACACGAGATACTCAAACTTCCTTCTCGTTTTCCGCTATATTTTCAAGTCAAATATTGACCGTTTCTGTGTTGTGAATGATGGAAATAGGAATTGATATGTCAGCATTCCACTTTGACTTTTTGATGCAACGGTACTTAGGTGTGTGTATATATACATAATCCACAGAAATAAAAACTTTATTTCTCATTGTAAAACGCATCAGTTGCCTCGTATTTTAGTAACCTTGGATGGCACAGAAAATGGCACCGACTTCTCTTATTGTGCTTTTCGTTCTGTTTCTTGCCACATTGCACAGTGTTGATGGCTTTCATCGGGTAGAACGAAAACAACCGGTCAGTTCATTTTGATAGTATTCAAGAAATTGGATTCTAGTATTAAGATTGACATAACAAAAAACCTTACAAGTATTAAGATTAACAGAGCATAAGTTTCAAACAAAGAAACGTGTTAAATAGTAGTGGCTTAGTAGCAATCGAGTGAGACTTGAAAATCTACAAATCAATCAAGTTTAATTTAATCTTTTGTTAGTTACGTCCTGTACGGCAGTTTCCAGGAGGACTGTTTCCATTTCCACCACGTCCAGGAGGATCACCAGGTGGTGGGGGCTTCCCTGGCTTTCCTGGGGGTAATGGTGGAGGATTTCCAGCTTTTCCTGGGGGTAATGGAGGAGGTTTGCCATCCTTTCCTGCGGGTAATGGTGGAGGTTTTCCTGGCTTTCCTGGGGGTAATGGTGGAGGATTTCCAGCTTTTCCTGGAGGTAATGGAGGAGGTTTGCCATCCTTTCCTGCGGGTAATGGTGGAGGTTTTCCGGGATTTCCTGGGGGTAATGGAGGAGGTTTTCCACCGTTTCCGGGGGGTAATGGTGCAGGTTTTCCGAGTTTTCCAGGATTTCCAGGAAGCAACGGTGGAGGTCTTCCTGGAAACTTTCCTTTTCCATCAATGCCAGGGGGTGGAGGTTTCCCTCCTCCACCTCCCCCACCTCCTGGTCCCGGTGGTTTTCCAGGCTTCCCCTTCCCACCGTTCCCACCATTCCGTCCATTCCCTACACGTCCCAACCCAACAACGATTGCTGCAACTACTCCAGCACCTCCAACGACTCCTGAACCAAGTACCGAGGCTCCTACAACAATTGCTGTAACAACACCTGAACCTACTACTCCAGTAGCAGCAACTGCCGAACCTACCACTGCAGCACCAGCAACTGCCGAACCTACCACTGCAGCACCAGCAACTGCCGAACCTACCACTGCAGCACCAGCAACACAGGCACCCACGACACCAGAACCTTCAACTCCTGGACCAGCAACTGAAGCGCCTTCGACTCCAGAACCAACAACTGGTGCAACTCCAGAACCCACGACTGCAATACCACAAACTACAGTTTGAGACGGAATGGTAAGACGTGTGCATACATAACCAACTATACTTCTGCACAATATTATTAGTGCTTTTTCTGTTTTCGTCAGACACACTCTAAAAGTGTGAAAGATTAGAGGATTTTTTATGGCACACCGATGTTAAACAATTTAAAAATAAATCACACTGACTCAAGTTAGCCTTATTGATAAGATTTTTTTTCTGTGTAATTTAATGTCAAATCTGAATAAAATCGATGTTCAGAGAGGAATAATATTACCAAAGACAAATCAACATTAATTTAATGTTTCTACATTGATCGCATTTATTCGTACAATCGTGACATATAATACAGTATAAAAAAAAATCTAAGATAGACTGAATCCCTCGGTGAGACATTATTTGAATTTTCATTCTTTGGCTCTTCATTGTAAGGTGCATTGTAATTTTGAGGTTTTTCTTTCATGTACTTCATTTTAACTAGCTAAAAATTCTACAGTAAGCTATAGATATTATTTTACATGAACGACCAACCAGTGATCGTTCACAACCTTTTGTTTGTCACATCAACTTTCTTAAATATTTACTTTCTTTAACATCATGCATATTACCAAAAGATGAGGTATTTGGGTTGTGATGTGAATGGTGCACAAGCATTTAAACATCGGTGCTTCTGGCAGTCACATTGCTCAAGTTTCCTATCGAATAAGCAGGACTAGGTGCATTTCTGTTGACACCATTGACCGAATTTCCAAAGATATACGTTGGTTTTTCTTTGGTGCCGCCAGTTTTCGTTCGGTACACTTTCGAATCATCATCATCTAACCCAGACTCAATAGAGTTTCTGTAATCAAGATTAGAATATTGCATCATGGAGGAAGTTTCTTCCGATGTTCGTCGTTGTAGACGATCATCTTTGAGCAGCTTCTGGAGCTTGTCGTTTTGTTGTTCCAAAGTTTTTACTGACAATGGTTCGCTAGTCGATGAAGGCATCACTTCATCACCGGTGATGATATTTTTGGTGTTTTTGAGGTTGTTCCTTTTGATGGGAGCCACTTCAGTCTCGTAAAGAGATGGTGGAATGTAGATGGGATGAGTTTCCGGGGACTTGTCGACGAATGCTGGATTGCTGATAGCTGCCATAGACTTTTCCTCGAAGTTGGTTGGTCTTTTGGAATACTGACGACCTACCATATGCTCGGCAGAAGAACAGATCAAAAGAAACACCGCCAACACGATGACGATTATCTATAAGACGAATAAAAGCCATATTTAATATTGGATTAATTGAGCTTTATGTATAGTTGTATGATCATTGAACTTACTACAAAATAAAAAGCTGCATTTCAATTCAACTTTATACTTAAACTTACGCTTAATCTTGACAGAACAGATATGAATCAAAGAATTACAGACTCTCTTCACTTAACGACCAAATTTAGTTCGTATGATTAGGTCTTTAAACAAATTCATCGATAAGCGAGGAACTCTTATATACAGTACGAAACCTAAAAATGCAATCAGCAAAAGTTACCAAACAAATCACTCGTAATCATGAAAGACGTTTAGATTAACATTTTTAGTCATCGAATGCCCTAAAGTGTAATGGTTTCAGGTGACCAGTGCAGAATGAAGTGCACATTTACTTAGAAATATATAGCTGGAGAGCTGGTCATAAGTGCGAGTGGTCGTTAAACAGGTAGGTCGTTATATGAGAAGAGCCTGTATATTATAAGCAATTTTTTCACATTAACCTTATTATATTATTGAATCAACTAATGGGTAATCCCACGAAAAAAAAAGACATTATTTCTTATAGAGAAATTTAACTCGCAAGTCGAATGAATAACTTGAAAGTTGAACCATTTCTTCGAACGGATTGTGTTTGAAATTCGAGGCTTCACTGTATATGTATCAATATCAAAGCGATTTTTATTTTGTACAATTGTAAAATTATTAAATTTATGGTTGAATTACCGTTTTTATACAGTAATTAAAAGCAGGTTTCTTGGTCGTTACATTGATCATTTTCTACAACTCTTTTCAATTGTTCAATATGCTAAATCTAGATGTTGTTCAAATGTTTATATACAAGAAAAATGACATTCAAATTTCAATTGAAGGGATTGCCGTAATATTCACCCATTTTCATGAGCAAGGCAGTTCAAAAATGGTTACTGTACAGTACTTTGTGAATGAAACAAAAATAAGATATGATCAGTTATATGGTTTTTGTGGGCAAAACATTGACAGTACCGAAAAGTGCCACTAAAGTCCTGTCACGATCAACCTTTTTTCTCCGACATCATCAGAATAGTCATTTATCTGACAGTCGCAAAAACCAAACAATTTCGTGATTGGCTGGTTGATCGTACTGTATCTCTTGTCTTTAACCAAAGCAGTTTAATTATGTGGTACAGAGATATTAACCTCAAAAAATGATTTCGAAAAGGCATTTGGCCTTTAATGTCACTTTTTTGGTGCTGTATCTTTTGCCCACAAAAATTGACTAATTCATGAAAACGAAAGAACTATCTGCTGTGAATACGTATAATAGTACTGTACATCCATGTACAAGTACATGTTCATTAGTCTACTTGTACCTCGTGCTTCGAGTGAATTTTATTTTTTACTACTGCTCTACTCAGGTCAAATGCAAAAATAAGGGTTAAACGGAGGGAAAAGTAAATAAAAATTAGTAGAATATTATCCAGACTCTTCATAAAAAAAAAGGTTGTTCTTTGACGGAGATTCAAAAATATGAAGGGCCTATTTTCCAAAAAGTCTTATCTTCACTTTTGATCATTTTGGGGTGAAAAGGCTCTGAAAACTATCTGTGCATCGCTGATTCCAAATATTTTATTTTTAAGACTCAAGACTTATTATTTCCTACTAAAAAGCACTCTCAAAAACCACGTATTTATGCAACGTCTATGGTCAAATGAATTAAAAAAAAAAACTGTTTCATGAAAAATTCAATTTTCAGACCAAAACTGGAAAGATTTTAAAAACTTTGTACTAATATGATAATAAACAACTTGAAATTAAAAAAAAAAAATGAAAATATTCGGCAGCTAGCTGTGAATGTATTTATGTGCGGTTCTATGTCTATTGCTAAGCCTTCAAAAGCTGTAGCAATACGCGGTGCTCGGCAGGAAAGCACTACAAAGCTGTAACTATTCGCTGTGTCATACAGAAAAACTATACTGTTTACGTTTAAAAATTAAATTAATTTTACGGTAAATCGATGATTGAATCAGGTGACGCAAATACAGTAAGTGGACTCTATATTCCTCACTAATATTATTTAATAACATTCAGCAGAATGACATTTTGTTAATTTTTTTAAGTGAAAAATGAGTTGCAGTGTTTTGAATTTAGATGGCACTACAGGTATTAAATTGGTTATTAAAACGTCAATGGTGAAGTTTAATTACAAAAAAAAAAACAAACCCGCTGGTCCATATTATTCCGTTACGGAAAAAAATACTGGATATTGTATTTATAATTACAATGAAAATCAGTTTTGAAGGACGGCAACTAACATCGCCAGTGGACATTACGAGCATTAACAAATGAAAAAAACAACTACTAATAGCACCGCCATTTTCAAACTATCGGCTTGCACGTGCGAGCTAAGTTGTTGTTTGTTATAATAATAATAATAAGTTTATTGCATTCAATTTGAATAATTTGAATGCAATAAACTTATTATTGGGCGTGCGTGGGATGTTGTTAATGGGCGTGCATTCGTTATGTTGTTAATGGGCGTGCGTGGGATCAATTAAACAAGGTGACAATTGAATTTCTAAATAGTGTTCAACTTTTTGAGTGCACTCTGAGGAAAATCGTTACTGATAAATTGAGTCAACCATGATCGTAACAAAGCAAACCGCAAATCATCCGCAGTTCGGGTCTGGCGTCTCTTCGATCGTCTGTCACCATCTTCATGGTATAGTACAGTATACTATATAATTAAGTATGGAATACCAACCTGTAATCCGAACGACCATTGCTTCTGCTCCTCGTAGTTATCAACCGTTTCGTTCCCTTTTATATTCACAATCACCGCAGCCGCTATAGCAGACGCACCTGTAGGGAAAAACAATCACCGATTTAGTATGAAACATTATAATAACTGATTAATGTGAATCAATTGGTGTGTACCTCCCACGCTGCTTGTGACGATTTTAAGAGCAGTGAGACCTCGTAATGACACGGGTACCACTTTTTTGCCTTTCATGTACGAAAGCTGTGCTGGGATGGGACATAGAAAAATGAGCAGCAACAGCAAATTGCCTATGGCAAATGCACCAGCAATATAGCGAAGTTCTGAAATAAATGAAAGAATGGGGTATGAATTATTATTTTGTGCCTATACTATAGCAATTGCATAACGTTGAAACTTTATACCGGTAGCTACAATAGGTATATTTGTATAAATAGCTACAATTGGTATACATATCCATTATAATAACTACACTAGGTATAAATATCTATAATGGGCTACAGTGGAATCCGGTTATTGTGATCTGATCACTTTGGAACTAGTACTTTTTGATAACGGTTGATAACATTAAACGATGGATAAAAATACTGTAATCAATGTCTTGGGAATGGCTGATCATGATAACAATAGCCAATTGATAACATTATCCGTGATCACAATAACCGGATTCCACTATAACTACAATATGTATAAATATCTAACCTCTAGCATACAGTCGGTATATGTTAAAAATCTGTAATTTTGATTTTGTTATAATTATTAATTTTGTATTTTATTTTATTAATTTAGACGTGGTCAACTCGTCAGTGGTATACACGGCTCAAAAGACTCGGACTGTGTCATCAAAATCATCTCCATGTGACTATCGTGCATCGATCTAATTCAAATCGCTAATGTGAAATCCATCGTAATGACAGGGACCGGAAGTAAATAATAGCGCCAAATTTAACAAAGAAATGGAGAGTGATCCGCGCGCCCAATTATAAAGAGTGATCAAGTGTTTCCCATTAATTGTCATCAATATTAAAAGTACTTTATTCAACAACCTGAATTGGAACTCGTTCTGCTAATGTGTGATCATCTCATCAAATTGACCAATCAACTAAACATGGACAGTTCAACTGGTGAAAGGTAAAAAAAAAAGAATTTTTTTTGGTTCATAAAAGCTTGAGTGCTGTTAATTGAAATATAGTTTATTGTAGGCCTAATATGAGGTGATAATATAGGCTATTGTAGTAGATGCTGTACTCATTTATGTTATATTTAAAATCTCTTGTTGGTCCAACAAGCGATTTTAAGTATAATATAAATTTTGCATATTGTACTACATTTTTAAAATATTTCATTATTAAGCTGTAAAAAGTCGTGATTAATATACTGTATATTCACTACTTTTTACACCTTAAACAAGCACCCTATTGGTTGCTCCTGTATGGATAAAAACTTGAGTTTGATATAGCATGATAGAGGTCTATAGTTCGGTCGTTTATCCTACTGTATATGATAATTTTTTTTTCTGTAGTGGTCATTCATTTATTTGGTGATATGCTTTATATACAGTATGATACGGGTGTATCGTTGTATACAAATACACCTGTGATTATACAGGTGTATTATGGTACTACTACTACATTGTGAATTTGTATATGAATCTTGGGGATGGGGGTATGATGTTGTTTGAATCAGAAATTAATTTCTCCTCCTGCATTGGAGAGTTTTGACATTTTAATGAATTTTTAATGTGATGTATTGGTGTTTTGTATTGTGTGAACCTTGTGACTGCCCTAGAACTGCCAGTTACACTCTAGCCCAGCCACTATAGTTACTTCTGAGCCGCGCATCGATGACACCACTCGTCAAATCGATGCAACTAGTATTACATTAGCTTAAGCATTTGTTTAAGTGTACGGTAATTCCTTTAAATTATAACTAGCAAAATCTTTTTTAATAACTAGCAAAAATTTGGGCTTTAATTGGACTCGCGTTGGACGCGCGTGTGAAGGGTCCATTGAAGTTACTAAGTGCAAAATTGCTGCATAAGAGTAGGCATAATTTTAGATCCGTAGACCCCTTTTTTAGTCTTCGATCGAGAATGCACCCTTTTTCACGTAAGTGTGCGAAATTTCATCTTCCAAGCTATTGTAGTTTTTGAGAAAAAGGGATCACAAGATTCAGCCTAATGCCGATTTTGGTACAACTGGGATAGAGAGAGACTCGCTTTGCTCGTCTCACTATACAGGTTAATTAGAGACTAGTTTAGGTTAGTTAAAACCAACAACACGCCAAGCAATAAATCACTATTAGCGCTACAAGCGGGATGAACCGCTAACCCCAAAGTACCATATTTTTTTATCAAGTACTGTAAATATACTGTACAATATAGGTTAAAAAGTGTTATTAAAAATTATTAAATTTAATTTTTTATATTTAATATTTTATTTATTGATTATTATAATATTGAAAAGATTAAAATATATTTTTCATACTGCACAGTATATTTGTCATTTAATTTATCTAATATTTATAATTATAATAAAATAAAAATGTTTATATGATTATTTACGACTAAATACATAAGTATACAAAAGTTATAAAATATTTATGTATTAAATAAATTTATTACACATTTATTTATTTGAGTAACTATATAATTTGAATGATGACTAATATCTTACTTCCAGGGTCGTAGTGTCCTTGTCTCAAATTGCACTTGACTTCTGGCAATTGTTCCCAGTTTAAGGTTGTAAAGCACAGTGACCACAGACCATAATAACCAGCTTCATAAATCTGTTCTAAAACAAATAAAAAGAGAAAAAAAACAATAATCAGTACATCTAAAAATGTAAATACAAGACTAATATGTAAAGGTCTGTAAGTGACTAATAACTAATTAACTCGTGATTAATACCAGTTGCCTTTCAACGAATACGTTTCTGGGTAGAGGATAAATGTACGTACTTTATTTACTCAAGGGTATGAATTGTACATAGATTTATCACGATCATTCAGTTTGGTTCATTTCCACGAACTTATTGATTCATTCATTGGATGTGTCAACATCATTAGCACGTGAATGCTTGCCTAACTCTTTACAATAATTTGATAGTTTACATTTTAATTAACTGCACTTTAATCAAAATAACGATTCCACTGGAAGGTGTTATGATCATTGTAGTTTATTCTCATTACTTTTTGTTAAAACTTATACAGGGTGTTCCTAGTCAAATTTTAACCACTGATGCTACTCATCAAACCAAAGCGAACAATCCATGGAAAATAACACAGGGTGAAGTTAACGTAATTGCATAGGTCGATTGTCTCATAATCGTTGTAGGTGTAGCGTATAATGTAAATGAATACAGTATATGCATTTTTCGGACCCATATTTATATGGACTTTTTGCTGTGTTTTTAAGCGTAGCATCTCTGGTTAAAATTTGACTGGACTTTCTAGGAACACCCTGTATTGACAAGTATTTTTGGTCATTGATTGTGTAAACAACATCACGTGAGTGTCATCACTAAGTCGATATTTTATGGTTTGCTCAATGAGTATCTATAAATCAAAATGCGATGTCAGGTATCGTGGCTCGTGTTTCGCAATATACGGTATTAAGAATCTCGCTAGGGGGGAAAAATTGCACTTTTATGGATGCCATTGAAGTGAAAAACTCGGAACGTTATCTTTATTCGAAGCTTCCAATTAATCTACAGTGCGATAAGATCTCAAGGAATGTTTTGTTTTACAGTGAGAGAATGGCTCCGTCGTTGACGTCATTTCGCATAATAATGAAGTAAAGCTACAACCCTTTTTCTCTCCATCACACATTCATGAATCGTAAACGGCTATTTATCATTCTTAAGCACTCGCATTGATATTCCACGCACTCAAAGACAATAGGTGTTCATTTTTCTAACGACTGAAACGAGTGCGACTCAGTTTTTTTCCTTTGTGTTTTAAAAAAAAAACATATACGAAAAATTCATCAATTATGAAGATGAAATCTTTTTTAAACAAAAAAAAAAACAAACGAGAAATTGGCTTCTGCTCAATTGCGCTATTTGATAAACGAGGTAACTTATTTCAAGAGTCGTTTATACGATTTCGCAAGTGCAATATAGTTGTGGAATAGGGTATGGAAGGTCAGTAGTTATACAGAAGTTTCCTTTTCACCGATAAATGACAACGAGTGATTTATTATAACATAGAGTTGTTTCTATCTATAAAGTGTATATACGTATGACACATTAGTATAGTGAAGTGGTGAAACAGGGCCACACATGGCCTACATTTCTCGATGTTCAGCTGTTCCAAACCACTGTTTTCAGCTTTTGTCGAGTTACATCATCGCGATGATAAAACCTCAGAGGGAAGCTGGGAATACTGCAATGCGTTTCTAAATAGAATTGAGTTTCCAAGTTGCATGTGGTGGTTGAAAAGGGGGGGGGGGCGACTGATAGCTGACAGCTGGAAAGAGTACGTTTGTTCGGCCATTTATCTCCTTGCGGTTCATCGATTATACATGGGCTCGTTCTAGCCGATAAAATCATCGTTTCTCTCTAAACAGTTGACGATTCACCACAATAACAAGCTGACCTTGACATTGGAAAATGTCTCTCTAGATACCGTCGTTTGAAACACAATGACGTTCACGACCATTGTAACATGGAAGTTGGTTTCGTCCTTTTTAACTTTTCAAGTTGATACCGTTTTATTTGATTATTCGGTAGAAAAAGCACCGTGTGCTAGGATGTTGATAGAATTAAGCGAATGGTCAGTTTTGGAGGGCTGTTGTCGTTGATGAACGAGGAAATGTTCCACCGTTAAAGGAAGTTAATTATTCATGATCGATAGGCTTGGACCAACATGATCAGCAGGTGGTCCAATCGAAGGTCCATTGATTTTGGTGGATGGTCAAGTTTCGTGCGGCACCACCATAGACTTGGTGATGTCCAAGGAGCTTGTGTTTGTTTTATTTCGTTGGGTACTTTATTACTTATTCTTCCAGATAAAAGGTTATTGTGTCACGACACACATGTAGTAGCTATAATTCGATTTTATCATACAGGGTGACCCAAAAGACTCGTATCAGTGTACTACTAGTCAGCCACCAATGGTCACCACTTTACAGTACATTGTATATAAAACCACATTTTTATTATTAACTTATATAAAACAGTAAAATGTGTGTCTCTCCCTCTGTCCGTGGAAAGAATGTTTTCAACAAGTTGTTTCCAAGCAAAGAGTGTTGACAACAAGTAAACACTTTGAACACAAGAAAAGTCATAACCACCATGTACACCTTAGTGTACACAAAGAGAATAATACCTCCACGTGCTGTAGCACGGGTTACCTACTGGTTTAAAAAGAATCTAATAATAATTTTATGTTTTTCAGTATTATCGATATCAGTTTCATTTAAAAAAAAATTCACTATATACATAGTAACAAATTCGATTTGATCATACAGGGTGACCCAAATTGGTGTTCTACTAGTCAGCCACCAATGGTCACCACTTAAAGTACACTGTACCTAAAAACATTTTTAAAAATAAATCACATTTTCATTTAATAATAATTGAAACATTAGTGTTTCAATTTTATCAATATTAACTTTACTTTGGTAAAAAAAAAAAGCTCATAAGTAACAAGTTACTATATACAGAAGTAAAAAGTTGCTGACTAGGTCAACATCTTTTTGGGTCATCCTGTACGCATCATCTAGTTTTAATGTGTTCGTCTCTGTCTTATTTATAGGTCATTTAACCAATCAATCGCTTTCGATTTTATTCAGCGGCTATTATTTTGTTATCACTTTTTTCCGAGTAGTATTAATTTTTATCACGGAAATGTATTTGAATAACGAGAGGGATGTTGGCGAGTTGTTTTCTATTGTGCAGCGACCTTCGAGAGCAAGTATGGCACTTTGCAATGAAAACGAGCTTTTCTCTTTTGACGACGACAATTGCAGGAAAGATAATTAGTCAATATTTGTGACAGATGGGGGAATAAGAGCGAAATTAAATAAGGGCGTGTTTGGTGCAGTAATTAACGTCAAGAGAACAATATTCATCAAACATCTTCCTCTCTTCGGAATCAATGCAAACAAAAGGGTTTTTGTTGTTTTTAATTTTCTGTCTTTCCA
This sequence comes from Cryptops parisi, assembly GCA_034695005.1. Classification (NCBI taxonomy): domain Eukaryota; kingdom Metazoa; phylum Arthropoda; class Chilopoda; order Scolopendromorpha; family Cryptopidae; genus Cryptops; species Cryptops parisi. The sequence goes on from JAQIWH010000141.1 coordinate 53,361, forward strand.
AATGCCCCACCTTAAACTATCCCCTTCGTTTTCTCATGTCACCTCCTCTTTTCTTTTCTTTTGTCGTCATCACCTTGGAAGAACGAATGTTTGAAACCATGCGTGGGTGGTGGTGGTGGTGGTGATTATTATTTATTTTATGGAAATTGAAACGTTAGATAAGGGAATTAGTAGACTCGGGAAAAATAAACTCATTAGGTTTCATACTTTTTTTTTGTTTAAAGGGTTCAACCAACATTTCACGAAATTGGTCCTAGTCAATGTCATTTTTTTACTTATTGACAAAAATTTAAATTTGTTTTTTGTCACGAAACTAAAACTTTTATTTGTGAAATTGAACATTTCAGAAAAAGTGTGCAGCTGTGAAATGATTATTTATACTACAGGGTGGAGCGAAAGTATTCATACATAGGAGATGCATATTTATTGACCAGCATTATAGAATAAATAAATTACAATATCCACACGGCACTGTTGTCACCCGACAAGAATCATGTGTCTTCACAGGATGTGTTGAATATGATTACCTATGTGTATCAACGTGGTATCCAATGTATGAAGACTTTAGCCCCACCCTGTAGTATTGAGACCCGTCATTAATAACGGGGAAGATAATATTCTAATTACAATTTTACTTCAGTTTATTGTTTAAATTCCTGTTATGGTAACTTTATATCTTTCACTTAGTGTTTTCATTTGTGTTATAGTAATTTTATACTATTCTTACTTACTTTCTGTCGTTTACATTCATGCTATAGCAATAACGTGAAGCACGCAGGCAGAAGTGCAAATTATTAACCTACAGTAGTACTGTACCGGTACGTAATATATAAAAAGGTAGCGTCTCTCTGTCCGTGGAAGAAGGTTTCCATTGTAAAAACACAATTAGCACACAAGGAAAACAATAACAACGTGATTATAAAAAAAATAATATCCTCGCATAAATACCCGTGCTTTAGCATAAGTTATCTTTAGTTAGTAAGTACGATACATGAACACTACGTATTAGCGTGTCATTAAATGTAATTTCTATGATGGGAGTAATGACCATCATATAATTATTTTGTTTTTAATTCGTTTGAATATCCAAATTAATGATTAACATTAATGAACGAAAAAAAATATTTAGTTGATGCTCATTTTGTTTTTAAAACATTTTATGAGTTTCACGTGATCTTGTGAAAGCAAATGTTTGTACTAAGCATCCTCGCATGCCGCTTCTAATTAGTCAATATTTGATGAAAGATATATTTAATGAACAAAACTTTCACAGAAATCAATAAACAACGTTGATTCAGATTAATCTGATCAATTCTCGAAGAAATTGATATTGTTATACAGTATTTCCACTTATAAATAGCTACTGTGGCTACTGATGAAGTTGACAATAACGTCACACATGATCAACAAAAAACACCTGTTGGGCGTTTTTGTATTGAAGTAAACACTTGACGTATCAGGGTTGCTAAGGACAAACAAAGTGATCTTCGATGACGTTCATAGCACGTGTTGAAGGGCCTTTACGATGACTGCCAAGCCAACTGATCGACAACTGATAGATGCCATACGAGATTAAAACCCAGGTTGTTAGGTGTGTTGTAATAGTTTACTTTTAGCGACAATTCTCTCTTTGTTCGTCTGACAGAGGTCAGCGAACTAACGTTGGTGAAAAATCGATAGTTAGGTGTGTATTAGATCACGAAATCGTTTCTCCTGTGTGGTTAATGTTGTACCTATTTAGCATTAGAATATATGTGTAAAGCAGTCTGGAACTAGAAAACCGTTATCTATCCAAACATTTCAAGGCTCTTAACGTTGTTTTCGATTTTATCTCGGCTATTGATTCTGTATACAAAAAATACACCGTTCTTATCTCATCTAGCTTACAGATAGAAATGTAGCTTACGAAATCCAAATAATGCTATCGAGTTACAGCTAATTTTGCGTGTATTTTTGTCATATGGTGCAACAGTCATGCACTTTTGTTTGATTGTAGGCGTTTTAATGAAATTTACTACTCAATTAGAGTATTCGAATCTAAGATGGAGTACCCGGTACTGTACTTGAATCGGAAGGAATGTACTGTATTTAAAGAAAGTCATTTTGTTTATCACGAATAGCTTAATATAATGTAGCTAATACAGGTAAATGAAACTGAACGTCAATAAAATTCTAAATTCTAAATTCTAAAAATTCTTAATTGTTGTCCTAAAAATGATTGACGTAATTTTTCATTATTTATGGTATACTGAAGTCAAATAACAGATAAAGCTAAAAATTATCAGTAATTATGATTATTGAATAAAAGTTTGTTTAAATTCTACTTTTAACGTGTTAGAAACTATCATTACAGAAGAATTTTTCGACAAATGACAGTTTTAATATTCAGATAGTTCAGAGGTGAGACAACAAAAAGTTTTGTTGCAATTGACGCTTCGTAGTTTGTGAGAATAAATGTAACTTTGTATGTGTTTCAGTAAACATTTTTGACACATTTCCTCGTGTGTCAATGTCAACTGACAAAGTCGGTTGTCAAACGAGTCAGTACTGACTAATATTTTGATAAGTTGGTTTGTTTCAATTTGCTATGTACCACAAGTAGCTACATACAGGGCATTCCTTGACTGAAGCTAGGGCAAAGATCCACAAGTTTATGAAAATCTGAGATTCTGTATTGGAAATGATAGATATCGTACAAATTGTTCAATTAATGTTAAACATTTTACAATTCATTTAAATTAATATTAATCTTACCTCCTGGTCTGGTGATTCCCGTTCCTCTGAGATTGTTGGTCCAGAAAGAAGCCCAATGTGGTGTGGCGACAGCAACGAGTTGCAAAGCAGCGCAACATACTCCTAAACAACCCGAACAAATGGGTAGCAAAGCGTGCCTTCGCCTTTCCATGTTATTTTCCACTAACAAAGACATTCTGTAAAACGCCCACTCGGATCGTCAACCTAGGTGGTTTATCAGTCGTCGTTGCTTTTTTTTTTTATTGTTATTATTCTTCGACTACGTTTTCCTCTCCATAACGACGTGCAGCTTATCAGGAGCAGGTCGATTACCAACTGTCCCAGGGAAGGGTGAAGAAGACCAAGTTGAGCTTGACAAGACCCAACGATTCATGTTCTATTCTAAAAGATCTGGTTTTGGCTTCTGTTGGTGGTGGTTGACTTTTTTCCACTCCCTTGTTGTCAAGTCCAGCGACTCCCGACTGGTCTGCCGCTAACCAACACTTGTTGCCTCGCGTGTGAAAGGTGAAGGCGGGAAAAAAAAAGGAGCTGCTTCCCGTTTTACCAGTGTGGCGCTCCAGGCACGACGGGAAATACCCGACTCACCTTTTCCCGTTTTGTATTGGGAGTAAAAATTGTTTACAAAAAGTGAACCCACCTGGTCATCAAGGATGACAATTATATTGACTGGGAACATTTTTATTTATTTATTTGTAGTTTTGAGGATGACGGATGAATGACAAGTGTCGTTTCGGTTCATTTGTTCGTGATGTCACTTTTTTTCTGTTTTGTTTTTTTAGTACTGTACAGGTATATAGTCCTATATATGGAAATTAGGTGCCGGTGCAATTGTTTATATAATACTAAATATTTGAGTCACAAGGTGTGTAGTGTGTCTGAAGTAGATGACGCGTACTGATAAGACTACATTCTCAACTGATGAAGTTGCTATTTTCTGTGTACAGGATATGGTTAAGATAGCTCGATACTACGAATAATGATTTATTGATATAGTTGAATAATTGTTTTTTTCATGGTTATGATTTAACACATTTTATTTTCATAAAAAATATTTGGTGCTTGTGTATTAATTACCAGCCACCGGTATCAGGGCAGCACCTGTCTATGGGTATAAATACAAGTTAAGGTTAAAGAAAAAAAAAGTATTTATTTTATTTGAAAAGGACCGTTGTTTTTTTTTAACTAATTTAAACTAATATCTATACCCATAAACACAAGTTTAGGTTAGTTACAAACAACAATCCATGCAATTTCAATGGCAGTGACTGGTGTTATAATACACCAGTACCAAGTACTTTTTAAAAATATATTTTATTACATATGGTGATTTAAAAAATTATTTATTTTTCATGCAATTTAATAGTTGAACTATGCAATTCTACACTAAAATTCAAATTTTATGTTTATTTATTCTTGTTTATTCCTGTTGAGGATAATGCTTCTTCAAATACAGGAAGTACAAATTGGTCTTGATTTTGCTAAAATAACATCTTGGAGCCTATTATACGCCAAGATAAAAACTAAGGCAGATTACGAGCAACTAGTGAAGTACTTAACCTTGAATGTCGAAAACTCAAATGGATTATGATGATGATTATGCTAGACGATTCGATCAAGGATTTCCCTTTCGAAGTTAGTTCTTTCTTTGAGGTGTAGTCACTATAAATATTTGTCCTTTGATTCATAATTAAATAAAAAACGAAATTGTGAAAGTGCAAGCCAAGTGGGCTTTAACAAGCCCACCATTACTGTAAGAAGAAAAAAGAAATCCTGGTTTAAAGTCATAAAACAAGTAATGTAATAACAATATCAGTAAAAATTTTGATAGTCTCTATTTCTAGACTTGACAATAAAAAAAAATGTAAACAATCATAGAAAACTTGACAAGGGACTTGCCAACAAAAACAACAACAACAGCTGCAAACAATATAATAATTAATTCTATACACTAATGATTCATCAATAACAAACAATTTAAATGAAGACTACAATGTAATCGTATTCTTATACAGTCAATTACTATAAAATTCAAATTGCTAAAATAATATTTATATATTTCAAAAACATTAAAAAAATATATTCTGAAATTATATACTGTATATACATACACATATAAATATATACCGCCACTAAATATATAGGCTACTGACAGCACAGTACATACGATACTTATGGTATTATGAGACCTGTTTGGTTGTGAAGGAGAAAGTGGTTGGAGGAGTTTTTGGTGGATTTGAAGGGGGACAAAAGACTATTTTTGACTATTCTTGACTAGGCACTAAGACCGACTAGGGTATCCACACCCTAGGTTTCAAAAGACAGGGAATTCAATACATACTGAAGTTGAAGCAATTTTTGGCAAAGTCACGAATTCTTTTTTGAGTTATAAAATTTTAATTTGAAAATTAGTTTTAATATTAATATTTCGTCAATTTAATCCAAATAGTCAGTTTGCTTTCCTGCGTAGAAACTGGTTTATATTTTTTCATGAATAAATTACTGTACTTTATACATACGGTACTTCTACGAAGCGTAATATTTATGTACATAATGTTTCTCTTCTAAGATGAAGAACTTTTAGTTCCCGAATGATTGTAATAATATGTACATCTTTGTTAATTTTTATCAATAAGGTATTCCTAACAATGAACAATGTTTTATTATGTGAACCATTTTTCAATTATGGTGTCACACACACACATACACAAGTTATGTGACAGCTGATATAGTTTTATGGTTTACATTTTTGCAAATTTCATAGTGAGTTTTTATGCGGACCACGTCATCCCGTTATGTCATTCAGTTATGATTTTTAATCAAAGTAAAAAACAAAAACAAAACAATATTGTTATGTTTCTGAGAGTGAATTGTGAGGCCATCTAACGAAACATTCGTGCAACATAAATATTGTCGATTCCCGGAGTTTCCTATAACGACACAATATCTTTTGAGGTTATCATTGCTAGATTTAATTTATTCATCACTAGTTATTACAATCTGTAAATTAAAGAGTTAAAATGTACTGTTGACAGTCGCTATAAACCGTTCCCAGAAAATCGATTTTACTATATATAGGTTATAATAGGTGACAACTCTTGTCTCCACCCAGTAACATATCCTCGTAAATTGTGTTTTATTCGTGCGTGCAAAATACGCACTCAGCCAATTATTTGCAATTCTTTTCTGGTCATTGGCACCTTATGGACAAATGCGAAAAAATTGCTCTCCAACATGGTGATCCAAAATGTCCTATTCCACTATGACTGACAAGGTGCCACCCCTAAGTTGACGTTCAGTTTTGTTTATTTATCAAAAACGATTGTACGAAACGGCTCCATTAATCTTGACACGACGGTTTTCTCATCTATTCTAGTAACTAATTTGTTAATGGTTTTGGAACTTAGTCAAAGGGACCAGTGACTTTTCCTGTGAATTACCACAAACATATGTTTTATTCATAGAAGCAGCAGAAATATTGTTCGTTTCTTTAGCCGAATGTGTGTTTATTTTGTATTTTCACTTGGTTGTTTGTTTTACTATGATGGACTTTCTTGCAACACAACGTGAAAATATATAAAATTTTTGAATTATTTAATGAACGTTCTTTGTTTCTTTTTTAAAACAACGTCTGTCATTTAAAGTCACCTCCTACGTTGTTTGTATTTTATACAAAAGTAGCGAGTTTATTTAATCGATCGCGCTGTTGATTTTGTCATATAGCACTTCTATTGTGCGTTTGACAGTTTCCAAAGTGGTATAAAACTCTTTGGTGTTTGTTGTCAAAAACTTTTTGTACTCAAAAACCGTTCTTTGAATGAGATATAGTGATGCCAGAATTAGAATTTTTGGAAATAACGACCGAATAAAAAATGTAGTGGTTTTCATTTTTCAAGCAACGTCAGTGTGAAAGTTGGAGATTTATGTTGCTTCATTCTTCTCCGAATTGCTGGAATCAAAAGGGGGTTGTCGTTGTATCGATTTCAAACCGAGCTTAATTTAGGTCTGTTGCGCACTTCATGGTTTCCGTTTTTTATTTTTATTTTTTATAATAATGTGTTTTCTTGCATTTTATTTTTAATATAAAGAAAAACGTTATCCATAAAAAATTGGCATGCGTCACCATTTTTATGACTTCGAAAAATGACAGGGGTTGAAATTTTATGGAGTAGTAAAATTTCGAAAGTGTTACAATCGCTAATTCCTCGTCATGCCCAAGTGAATGTTTTTGAATGGGTTTTATTTTATATCATTTAAACCGAGTTATTAGAATTGAAATGAGTTATTCTGAACGTTATTATAATTTTCAGGGCTAAAATGATGGGCAATTTAGTTTAGTTTCTCTTGTGATGTGACGTGGTTTTGAAGTTATTGTGTCACTGTTTCTTGTTTACCGTGTCTTGTCTTGTGATGTCACTATGTCGCTATCCTTACAATACATTCATACAATGGATTGCACTTTCATATTTCATACGTAAAATTTAATTTTAACGTGTAAGAAAAAATTTGTAAATACATGTCTACTTTTTAAAAAAGCTTTGTACACATTTATTTTTTTGTTTATTGTTAATATTACATTTTCAAGGAGTAACCCAGTATATTTATTGCAGTAGGTACGTTTATTACATAGTTAATTTCTTTTATTTCTGTATTGTCTCTGTGGGACGTAAAAAAATTTAAACCAAAAACAAAATAAAAAATAAATAAATACATTTTAAGTTTGGTTGTTATTATAGTTTATAGTTATTATAAATTTGTGAGTATTTGAAATGTCAACTAATATTGAAATGTCATTAAAGCCCGATTTCCACTATCGCAGTAACGCGACGTTTTGGCTCGACATTTCTAGTGTGAACAATGGAAATCTCGAGCCAAAACGCCCGTTACCGCGATAGTGGGAATCGGGCTTAATATACCAACAAAGGCCAGATCTATTTGGAGCCCTTGACATACATAGTCGCAATTTTTGATAATCGTAGTATGTAAAATAGTATGCGCAGTAGAAGTTTAGTTAATTAAACTTACGATGTACGCTTTTTCCGAGCGTAAAAATTCAGTAACTGTTAATTTCTGAGAGATTTAAAGTTGGTCGTGGGTGGAAAAATTTTATCAACTAGACTTACTTGTGAAAAAATGTGTTTTATTGGATATAATCTGGATTAAGTAGCTCTTTAAGTAGAGCTACGTGGGCGTTAGTGTGAAACGTTATCGTCACGTCGGAAAATACCAATCCAGTGTAGTAGGGTACGTTGTGGCTCAAAAAACCGTCGTCGTCAAAGGGTTAAACGAGGCTAACTGCTTCTTATCTGTACTTCGATGCCACCTCGGTGCTGCCACTTAATGGTCCGAAGGAATAAAAATGATAAAAGTTTACGACCTGAGGGAAAAATTTCTCCAGAAGATTGCAATTGCGAAAGCGAAATAACAAGTAAGGTTTTTCTCCGAGGGGGTGAACCGTTTATTTTTTGTTTTATTTTTATTTTATTTTTGGTTCTCTTAGACAACGACTAGCTTGTTATCACGTTGGCACGCACCAAGTGTCTTACATCTCGTTGTTGCCTCGGTTTTGGAACATTAGGTCGACGCTGCGAGTTCCAATCATGGAAAGATCAACAAGCCATCGTCTGGTAGCTTAAGATATAAAAGCCATTTATTTTATATAAAGTTGAGGTTTTAAGATGGAAGAAAACGCACACATTTAGATGCAGGGATGTATGACAACACAGACTACTTTATTTATGTAACAAACCAAACGGTGCAGCACACAAAAAACAGTCTTACATGGAACTCAAATGGGCGAGTACAGACGTAAATATTTGAAACGAGTGAAGTGGTGTAAATGTTAAGTTTCCAGTTTTGATTCAGAAGTTTGGTTAAGTTTTCAAAAGTAGAGAATTTGCATTTTTTATTATTATTTTTTTTTCTTATCTTTGAAGAAAAATTGCATTCGTGATCAGTTGGTATATTTAGTACACAAGCTAAACATTTTTTTCTTGTTTGACTACAAAATGAAATCTAGAACTTTGCACAAAAATAGTGTCTCAAATTTCGAAAACTGATTTTATGGCGTTCGATGGCCATTGAAAAAGTTTACATCAGAACAGAAAATAGAGTATTTTTTTTTATTATAGTACGATAAGGAACGTGTATCATACATGTATGTTTGAAAAATACTGTTGGTAAAACGTATAGTATACATGAGTTCAAAGTAATGAAAATTTGTTTATTTCTCTCAAAGTTTGCATTTTGTTTCATACTACATATACTGAAACGGATATCGTTCCATCTGGAACGTTGTCGATTCGATGGTTGACAACATTCCAGACAGAAATTAGCATAGAGCAAGTAGTATAATATGCGCTGTAGATGGATAGATATGTTTGCAATTACTGGTTATTGAGGATTTCTGATTTTTCAATTGAACTGACCTATATTTGTTGTTTTAGTTTCACTGCTCGCATTTGATATATTGTAAAAGGCAAAGAAAAAAAAGGATTTTAATATTATTCAATATATATACTTTATAGTTAATATATCCAAGTTAAAAATACTTTTGAAATGGACAAGTGATTCTCGTGGAAGCTTGTGGATTATTATATTTTTTTTTGTCACAAAGCCATTTACAAATACAGAAGAAATACGAGAGATCAACAAACCGATTTGATTTAACCAAAAAGAAACATAAAGATAACATAGAAAATATTAACTTTCTTTTGCATCGACTTTTGGCACCAGCAAGAAAATCATGAGATTTGTTCACATGAGTTCGGTATTTTTTTTGGAAAATAGGTCGGTAAATATTTGAAATTATAAATAAAACACAAAAGCTATTAATTTTATAGGCCAGAGAAACAAAGTAATGAGTAAATGAAATTATTTTAATTTGTTTGTTTTTTTTATAGTTATATTTCCAGACAATTTTTGTTTCTACAGCAATGAATATTGTTGTAAAAAGATTCGATTTACAAACTTAACACGTTTGGCTTAGTATTTGACAACTACATTTGAACTAACATGAATACTCAATAATCTGTCATTAAGTCGACTACAACGAGACCTCTCGTCTTAAACATACCAACTGAGAAGTATTATTTTCTTTTTTTCGATATTTGTTTTGGAAATATCCATAGAAATTAAAGTGAATTGAATTTCACGTGGAGAGGGATCTTTAGGGGTCTTTTGATGTTGTTGTTGTTGATTTTTTTTCTTTGATGGGGAATCAATTGAAGGTAGGTAGTCTATTGGCCATCTTGTCATCGAGTCATGAGTCGCTCTTGGCTGTTGAGTTGGCTGATTCGGTGGGGTGGGGGAATTGCTGCTTTTCTGTTCATGTAGTAGTAATAATACAGTAGTTGGGTGTTGTTGTTGTTGTTGCTGCAGTAGTTGTTGTTGATTATCTTTTTATCCCCACTGTTGGAAGAGCCCCATACGTTCGCAACGACAGTTGGTACCCCAGAAGTTGCAACGACATGATGAGTTGTAACAACAATCGTTGGGGCGATGGTCGCAACTTGCAGCGCGTCTGATGCACGAGCGCCTACGTCACGATGATCAGATGATCAAGATGGTGGAAGAGAAAGAAAAGATAATAAAAATAGATGAAAGGTTTAATAAGCGATGGTAAAGGGAGATCAACAGTTCACAACGTACACATTATACAAGTAATTTCATTTTTTGACAAGATAAAATGAACGAGTGTGGATAATAAAATGGTTTAACTTAGAATGGTTGTTGGTGTTGATCTTTTAAAAAAGTTGGTGATCTTTTAAAAGGAGTGATTAGTGAAAATACTTATATAGAAAATACCGATACCAATCAGCTGCGATGTATTGGCGTCATTAGGATAGCAACAAAAAAAATAAAGAACAAACATAGATCAAGGTGAAACACGTTTGCCTAGATTGCATTGGTGTTATATTTTAGAGTATAATAGAAGCTCGATTATCCGACATGACATATCGCCATACGAATACAGTAGGTCTACAGTATTTTGTTTTGGGGGGTATACTCAGCGTTACTTTAGATTGACGAAGTTGCCAATTTCTCAACGGAGTAGTGATGCTTGAGTAGGGATAAATATCTCCAATGAAAAGAGAAGAAAGTAGTTGTTACTAGATAACTTGTAAAGACTAGATAAACACAAAACTAGACTAACAGGGTTGGTCTTGTTACTGTGAGTGAATTAGATATAAATTGAGCGATATTAACCCTTGTATTTTGAATCATAATAAATCTATTTTAATCTCCGACATTTCGATTATCCGACTATTTTACCTTCAGTCATGTTAAAGTTGGATAATCGAGATTCTACTGTATTAAGTTTCTAAACTCTGGTTTCCTAGGCTATGAACAAGTTATTTGTGTCAAGTAATTGTACACTGAAAAATGAAGTTTTATCTCAGTTATATTTAATTTTTTTTTTGTATTTTTTATTGTCTGTGCTAGTGTTTTCTGTGCTTCGATTATTTTCATCGTACTATATGCAGGGTGTTTCAGGATTTCTGTACCAACCAGGTCATGTAGAAAGGTCCAAAGTGAGCAACGTTTTTCCATACGAAAATTTCGGGAAACATTTTTATCACGTGATACATATGCCCAAAATGCTACCTGTATGTCTATATGATGAGCCTCACTGCAATACACACATGATGTGTTGGTAGGTAGCAAACTCTGCAATTCCATCACGACACAGACAACTTTTCTAGCTTTTGTATCACGTGATACGATTTTTCTTCGGAACTTTTCGTACATAAAAAAGTTGCTACTCTACATTCCCTTGAAGTTTGTGAACAGAGGTCCCGAAACACCCTGTATATTAACTATAGTGGAATCCGGTTATTGTGATCACTTTGGAACCAGTACTTTTTGATAACAATAGCAGCTGATGACATTCAACAATGGACATAAAACATTAAACATTGTCTTGCGATTGACTGATAATGATAACAATAATCGATTGATAACATTATCCGTGATTATAACAACAAAATTCCACTGTTTTTGCACAATTTATATTTGTATACTTTGTCAATAAATCGCCCGTCAAAGCATTAATTCATAATGAAAAAGATTCTATAAAATCCTTTACGGCTGTTTATATTTTATTTTTATTTTGGTCTATAAATAACAAGCTAGACTAGGAACGTTTTGAACTTTTAAAAGAAAAATCAAGGTTGGGTGGGTGAAAGGTATACATTAAAAGAGGGGATGGGGTAACTATAGAGTTACGTGACACAGTTGACAGTTAGCTCATCGATGATATCAAGGTGAATAACCATTTCTACCTGATCGATATGTTTACGTCAGTGTAGATTTGATTAAATGTCAACGTGGATTTCAAATGACCTACTTTGTCGAACTTTTATCTTTACTTTCACTCTGGTATGGAATTTATACATGTCTTGGATACACAAAGGTGTTTAAACAGTTTAAAGGTAAAATTTTCGTTGTGGAAACTTCCACTCGGTAACGTAGTAAATAACACGAGCCAGGGATTATGGTTGATATTTTTTTGTACCTATTTGACATTTATGAGCTGAAACGGTTTGTTTTTGCCGAGTGGAAGAGATCTGTCATAAAACTGTCATGTAACAACAAACCCACAACATTGCTGATAGAGGAGTGAGTAAAAAATACACGCGGTGTGGAGGTAACGTCGGATTTGGCTGCTGTTGGCATGGCAACAGCGTTTTGTGTCATTTATGATGGGTGTAAGTCTTGTTTATTTAATACTGTGCTTATTTTTACGTTGTTGCGGTGAGTGACGTACCGCAATTCATTCACGTTTTCCTGAAAACTCTCGGATGTTTCTAGTGAAAGACTGTGAGGTAATTCTTGTCTCATGCAATTGTGTGCTTCATGCCGAGTTATCAATCGTGCGAAAACATCATGCTCTTGTTTAATTACACATGTAATTTGTCATTTGCATGTGCTTTTTTTCAGAATGTCAACTCGATTTTTAAATTCAGGCAATGAAGAGTGCGTTTGTTTGTTTTTACTCGGATTATTAAATATAAAGCGGAATGTGTGCAGTGTTTTAGACATATAGAAATACACAGGTACCTAGGTTTTATGGAAAGTTAACTTGAAATAGAACATTATTAGATTTCAATTGGATGAAAAAAAAAGGTATAGGAAAAGTCAACAAAAGCCAGCCTACCTGATCTTTGGGGCGCATGCTCGAATCTTAGTGTTGCATCGTCTTATCCTGGGCCTTTTGTATACATTTCTATAGGCAAGGCAACAATACATGCAAGTCTATACATGTATATTTACGCAATAAGGACACCAAATTATACCATTTTTTGGTCAATAATATAAGGTTGAGATTGTCTATCGAAAGACACCATTTTATATACGTCAATGAATTTTAATAAACTCGTGAACTACGAGTTCAAAATTCTCAAAAACAATTTTACGTATATCGTAGATGTGATGCTTTAAAAAAAAATATATATATGGACTGAGCTATACATTTTTAAATACTGTTTGATAAGCGTGTGTTTCAAATAAACTCTTTTATTCGGCAAGGATAGGAGGAATTTACAACTCTAATCTCGACATTAAAGTTTATTTCAGATTTCCTGTACAAACTTATCTAAATCTTTGAATCTAGTTGGCACTTTTTGGCTTCCTGACACGCAGTTTTAAGTATGGCAACTTGTGCAATTTTTGACAACTGTGTCGTTAGCTTCTTCCCCAACCAAGGAAAAACTCGTTGGCAAGAAACCGACGTCACAGTTGTTTACAAATTGCTTGAGTTGTTCACCTAAAATTGCATGTGTCAGGAGGCCTTGATCGTTAACTCATTTCACAGATTCAGATGAGCTTGACGTTGTGAATTTTTCAATGATTTTCTAGAAACTACTTAGTTTAAACTTAGTTGTTTATAATCATGTCGTAAAGAATAACTCAGATTTGTGCATATATGTATGTGTGTGTGTGTCATAAACGCTTTGTTGGTGTAGCATTCTATCACTAGTTGGAAATGTGATTGGTTGATTGCACATCATTTAATGTTCACTATCTATAATAACAACACCCTTCCCGTGCTATAACACGGGTAACTACTAGTTATTGTATAATGTTTCACTAAATGTTGACGCTTGTCGTGTTTTGTGACGTCATTCTTTGATAAACAGTGAGCAAAACAAAGCATACATAAAGACCTTTCACGAGCATTTTTTAACAAACAAAATCGATAATTTAGTTGTGAAAGACCATTTCCATTATCGCTTGTTAATGTTTAATTTTTTTATTTAGGATGTTGATTGAGAACTGACGTCATAGGGTACTTTTGAAAGAACAATCAAGTCGATCACTGTGTATACGAGATTAGATAACGCTCTTAGATTGGTAAAATTGGTTGATCATTAGTTGAGCATTCAGAAGGGGGAACTTTTAACCTTGTTATAAGATTAGCGCAGGTTGGCAATTGGTGCAAAGGTGATTCATTGGGATGTTTTGCTTGTTTCATTTTAACGTGTTGGTTTTGAAGTTCAGAAAAGGTGTAGGCGTGTAATCACTAATCAGTTAACGAACTTTTATACCCAAGCATGCACAAAAATGGTGATTGGATATTCCGAGCTTTAGGTTTCAGAGTTGAATGCTAATTTTAATACGATTACTGAGGCTGGCTCTTGTGTTGAGTAGAAAAGGTTGTGATAGGTGAAAAACATCATCAGTGGAGAGACAGACGCCTAACAAGAGTCTGAGTTTTGGATGAGGCACTTGCATCGAATGACATGCCATACGTCATGAGATGAATGCGATCGAAGAACTGCAAATGACCACGTTTTTTGCGATGGTCTTTCTTTGTGTCGTTAAAGGTCTTTGGGGAAATTGTCATGCAGACAGTAACGTCACAACGATAGCAGGCCCATGCAACTTGACGTTTCTAACACAATTAGGTCTCTTGTTCAATGGATTCGCTCGGCTGAAATGCGACGCCCTGTGTCTATCCCACCGCTTTCTCCGGCTTAAGGCTGACTCCGACTCTTTGAACTCGGTGCCGCCTCAATACATTGGCGCTTCAGTCGGCAATGTATTGTCTATGGCAGTTTTTCCTATTTGTTTTTACTTTTAATGGTAGAAAATATTCATCATGTCTCATAATATTCCAGCATTGGATAAAGCATAAGATTATCTACTGAAACGTGGTGAAAAAAAGCGACTAATTACTTAAATTAAGCTTGAAATGGACTTTGTAGAAAAATAGATTTAAAGCTGAAAAACGAACACTAGTTGATCTAAAATAAAAATTAAAAAACTTTTTCCCACTAAATTCATCATACCGGATTCAATGATCACATTATTTTATTCGAATTCTGAAATTTATATGTTCATTAAATTAAATGCAGTCATTCCAACTAATGTCTTTGTCCCCTGGGGACTAGGGGTTGTAGCTAGCTAGCTCACTGCCCACTGCGAATTTCCTGGTGAACTGAGGGGTTGTTTTCAAAGAAGGGGGAGTCTTTTTTTATATGATGTGGTCCACATCTACATCTGGATCTATCTTGCTTCTGTAACTTCAACTTCTTTTACCTCAAACATGAGGTCATGTATGTTTGCAATTTGAAAAGAAGTTTTTAAACATCACACGATGCTTTAGACAGAGTGATTAAAAACACACACTATATTACGCTCATACTGATCTTAATTTTTATTTATTTTATATTTATATTTTCTTTCTAGAAAATATTTACCATATTTACTTATATTTACCTATATTTACCACTTTACCACGAAATTGAGTGGTAAAATGGGCTTTTCTGTTGACTATATTATCACCAGCATTTGCAATTCCTCTACTTGATGAGATTAATTAATTAGAATAATTATAATAACTTATTTTCCACGATATTCTGTAATTTGTCAGAAATCAACTATTACGAATATAAAATTTTTAAGAACTAACGATTGTAGTTGTTTGTTGAAACAGTGTTACAATTTTTTTTTATATATTTTAAATTATATATGAAGCAGAGCTAAAATTGCTCGAGATACATAGCACTGTATCTTGCTTCTGTAACGTTTTTTTTATTCCTCAAAACTGAGGGTTTTTATTTTATACTATGCATTTTGGGGGAACAAGTTTCTTATGCTTGACCATGAAACAGGTGGCCCCCTTCTGACACCCAAGGGACAGAAGGGTTGGCTATTCTTTCTGGGCCACAGACAATGGGGAACGACTTGTCTGCAGGAGTAAAAAGATAATTACACTGACTAATTAAAATGTACCTCTAATATGATTTTTGATATAAAATTTGGATTTAGTAAGTCCA